>OX101791.1:495000-616809 GCA_944452715.1 Ophion slaviceki
CAAATCGCCGGACGCCACGCGTTGTTGATTTCGTTTCGCTGCGTACCTCGCGATAAATGACTTATTACTGACTTAGTTTGGGATTTTGAAAAAAAAAGAAGTGAAAAAAGAAGGGAAAAAGAAGAGAAAATCAATTGGTAAGTACATGTGTCCTATATTTAGATCTTACGTACCAGTTCAACATAACCTTGCAACCATAGGAATCAATTTCTGCATGTCCGAAAATTGGGACATGAGCGTGTCCGAACATAGGTACGTAACGCTAACAGCTGTCCGAAAATTGGTACATTTTGTGTTATTGAACATTAGAGCGTATAAAAATAAAAATATTTAACTTACCGGCAGTTAATGCATGTGTTTTGAAAACTAGAATTTACGAGCTTGACGTTAGGTCCGGTCATTTTTTTTTTTAACGTTCCTTAAATGAATACTAAATCCTATAATCTAAAAATGCTCTTAACCGTCCGATCATTGGTACCGTTACCTTACATTCTAGGACAATCGAGAAAAAGACTCTCACCGATTTCATTGCTCGTCGAATGTTGTTCTCCTTTTTTTTTCTCTTTTTTTTTGTTACAAACCTACCTCGTTCAACCACCTCGCTACGTATTCGATAATAATAAATGATTATTTTCATCACTCGCCATGGCACGATCGCCATTATAATTCAGTATCGTTATGTATATTACAGTATATAAATAGGTATAGTGTGGACGCAATAACGCCTTTACGAGATTCTCCGAAAGTGTCAATATCCCAATGGTTCGCGTCGTTTTATTTTTCTTCGCCCTCGTCTCTCCCTTCGCGTCCTTTTTAGCGACGATAATATGCTGCAAAGTTGCAATTTTGCGTCGTCAAGACGAATGTACGACGATGAAAAGATAAGCTCGACTGTCTTACTCCCGTCGCAATAATTATCGTTTTCTCACAATAATCTGATCGGACTTTACTGTACCGTTGAAGAAATTACCGGACAAAAAGTGCCACGAAGACAAACGAGCGTTGAGATACGTAAACTTTTCGTTTTTGTTCGCGTCTTGCACGCTCGAACCTGCTGAATAAGCGCGATTTTAATTCTAGGAAGCCCGCCAGTGTGCGCGATCCCTTGCGAGGCAAACAAAAATATATGTAATATCTATGCGTTTATATTTCTCACGCTCGTTTGATCGCTCGCCGAATCAATCGAGCTCTTCGGTAATAATAATATCAACAATAAAATGGATAAAAAATAAATGGCTATCAACACGAGAAATTGCCATAAGTTTGTAGATGGATAACAGCAGGAGAAAAACAAACAGGTGTGTGGACACACACACACACACACACCCTCAAGTATACGGTCCAATAATTATCGCACGCGTTCCCAAAACTATCGGTACACGCCCCTCCCTCTTTCGCCCCACTATCCTAATTTAGGTCTCACTCGGTTCTCGCGTTATTTGGCACGTCTACGTAATGTTTCGCCGCGTAATCGATTCCGTTTATTCCTTATCTTTTTTACGTCTCCTCCTAGTTGAACGGTATACGCTTTTGAAAATTGGCCCTGCGCGTGTGTGACGGGGTAGCGTGATCGCCAAATTAATCGTCATAAAAAAATACGTCCCACGGTACTTCTTTGGGTTACCAGCAATGTGTGTCTACGCATAAGCGCGCGGGCGCGCGCACGCTCAATACAAAAGTTGTAAGTAGAAAATACAACGATATAATAAGGACTATTATATTACACGATGATAAATAAAAATGACATATATGTATTATTATTGTATGGTAAGTTGGAAGTTAGTTTGCAAAGACTGTAGGAGAAAGTAACTTGGCAAGTTTTCGGGAAAGACGAATTTGGGGATCACGCTCTGGGGTCGTGTGTGAGAGCGCGAAGGGCGCGCCGCAATTTCGTTTTGGCTCAAGGTGACCTCTTGGTGTCCTTAGCCAATCCAGGGTAGCCATCAGCTGGGCTGTGGCGGTGTAAGCCTCACGAGTAGCCAAGTGTACAGTTTGAGTTTACGCTTGTCGACCAATTCGTATTGGAGATTGCTCAGGCCGTCGGTCGTGAAGCGCTTTTTGCCACTCTTGAGGAACTCGTACCTTCGGGGATTAGCCTTCTCCTTCTTGTGCGTGATCATCTTGTAACGCGCTATGTTGGCCGGATAACGGGATATGTGAAGGCCGCGTGCTTTTATCCGGTTAGCCATGTCATCGTCCTCGCCGCCCCAGCCCCAGAAAACATTGCTGAAACCGTTCACCGAGGCAAAGTCCTCTGTCGTCATGGCCGACACACCGCCAAACAGATCGGGATAGGGCAGTCTGTTTGGGTGTGTGCGGAGCACGAGAGACACCCTCGATTAGTCACGGTGCCTTATTTTTTTTTCATCCTTGCAATCTTTCATCGCTTTTCAAACAAATGTAATTACTTTTTTTTCGTACGATCGAGAGGGAGCGAAGAACCAAAGTCAAAGATGCTTCTTCGTCCCGGTGTGTCTATATCTATATTTCTCTATCTTTCCCTCTCTCCCTCTCTCTCTCTCTCTCTCTCTCTCTCTCTCTCTCTCTCTCTCTGTCTCTCTCTCTCACCTATAATTGAACTTGTCTATAGCTACGGACATGTGTCTCGGCTGCTCGGGACAGGTATAGAGATTCCTGTCGTCCTCGGGCAGTAGGTCGACGTCGTGAAAGATAAAACAGTCAAAGTTTCGTTCCTTCAATGCCTCCACGTATCCGACATTCATCAGCATGGCTCGGTTGAATTGACCGTTGCCTGAAATACAACGAGTCGATGAAACATTTTCTTATCCATATTGGCTACTTTCCCGACGACCGAGCCAACCAAAAAGCCAACAAACAAATCAATCCCCACATAAAAATATTCTCATTACTCTTGTATTTGTGCATGTGGCAACGTCATTAAATATCTCGCTAAACCTGGCTACGCGATGGAACATGAATTTGGTATGGCCAACAGGATTCGCGGGAGAAGAAAAAAGAATGGGAACGCGCAATTCCGAGTCGACGAATTTTGCTGCTTTTTTGTCATCTCGATTTGTGTACTCCTCCATTCGCGTATGATACGAAAAAGTGGGTCGTTGGAATGCAAAAAATGTCTGGCAAGAAGGAGAGTTGCTTTATGCATGCTCACGTTTCTAGAGTTGCTGTATCTTGCGCTTTGTGCAATCTCGAGACTTATTCGGAACACGAGTGTACACGAGTATAGAACTTTGGAGAGCGTGCTTGTATACGTATATACAGACATACAAGCTGCTTCATTCGCTGTTCTGGGGACAAAAGCTTCCGGTATGAGAAAAAGTCCGAGTAGCTTATCAATAAGTGCCACCGCAAAAAAAAGGTAACGACACTGGAACGTTAGGCATGTTGCAATGGAAATATTCTTTGCTCGATTTTTCTTTTCAAACCTTTTCAATGATTCTGTTTGCGCTTCGAGTTCGGACTCAATGTCCATATCTATCATTACTATTATTTATAATGTAAATAATAGTCTTGGTGTCATTTTATTATTCCCGTTATTATATTACGCAATATAACTATTATTATATTATCGTTGTTCTCTTTATTGAGAAGAAGAGCACATAAAATTCCCCGGTGTCGTTGAGTGGACACAATTTGTAAAAATTAAATAAAACGATTTCATTTTGTTTCGTTTTCCTCGAATCGATCGAATAACGTGTTATCTAATCTGGGACTGGTGCCAAGGACGAGGGCGTTTCACGGATGGGTAGGCGTACTTTTCCCTCTCTTACGGGGTATGAGAATGTTGCGAGCGTGATAATGTACCGCCACCGCCGCTGTGGTCCCGTGAGGCAGACGTGGCGTGTGGTTATAGGTACGACGAAACGACAAGTATCTCCGTCATGTCACACGTCGACCAGGAATTTCTCTATTATGCCTCTGTCGCGCGTGCGTGCGCGCGCGCGTTTGCATTTTAGTTACGGGGACCACGCGATCTATCGAACTTCCAATTATATCCAAATAACACCACGATGTGAAATTTTTTTTTTCCTTCAATAAACCGTTCTTTTCGTTTATTCTCGATGTAGCACCCGTGCGGAATTCACGATAATCCTTAAATGTTCTCCCGAGAGAGCGAGAGAGAGAGAGAGAGAGAGGGATCGTAAATCAGCAAATTATCGTGCTGACCCCGAGATGATCTCCACGTGACTTTAATGAATTGGCTACATCGATAAAACAAACCAAAGAGAAAAAACACGATAGCTCTTGCGAGCAGCGTAAAAGACGCTATTCCACCATCACCCGTCTAGTGTGTTGTATTATTTTATATTACAATTGTTATATTATTGTATTGCAATGGGATATTATTTTTCTTTAGTAAAAAAAAAACATTCAGCGTTTCAAATTTCTCGAATAAACAGAAGAGCAAGTCTGATGTCGGAATTTTTGTTTTTTCGGTGCCACTTGACGACAGCTCTATCTCATATTTGGCTAGTGGATATTCAGCAAGTATTCTTTGCTGTGGCTAGCCGGAGCAGAAACGAAGCGACAAAAACTAAGAAAAAAACAAGCCTAGTAGAAACGGGATTAACGAAAATGTTACAAACGGGCTTGTATGCTAATGTAACCGGTAGTTGGCGGAACTTTTGTAAATCGGTAAAAAGTTGGGTTGCATGATTTTGTTACTCTTTGGTTTTAGCTTTTGTTAACCGACCTTCCTGCTCGATGACGAATATCTGATAGTCGATCTGTTGCCTCAGTAGAATAGGATGCATATTGTAGAGCAGAATGTGCAAATGTTCGAGTCGATTGCGAAACGGGATGAGAATGGCAACGCGGTAGCGGGCGATACAATCGTCCGGGCAACCCGCACCACCGGGCTTCACCTGGCCGAACCTCGACGACTCGGTCGCTCCGGAGTTTTCCGGTATGGAAGAGAACACGAGTACCGGCCCAACTGTTGGAAAACAAACACATTAAAACAAGAAAACAAAAAATACAAATGAATAGCGAAAATAGGTATTTTGTGATTGGGAAAGGGCGCAGCAACGCGTGTTACGGCACACTTCGAGGCAAGAAGCATCGAGCTGGAGGCAAGCTCGAATATTAGGGCGAAATACCGGTCGTGCATGGGACTCACCGAGATTCGGGGGTACGAGGGGACACGTGCGGAGCCGTGCCGGAAGTTCAGTCGCGTTACTCGCGAGTGTGCCGAAGCTTTTTGACGGGAAGGGGTTTTCCGAGGTTGCGGAAATATTTGTCAGATTTGAGATTTGTACAGCAGTGGCAGGCGCAACGTCTACCGTTCTCGCGGGGGAGACATTCGCGATTGTCGCGTTGATCGAGCTGCTTGCAGGACCGTAAATCGTGAGGCCTCGCGGATGACTGCTGACGTACGAGTTCTCCGAGTACCTGCAACACACACACACACGGACGCGCGCGCACACAGATCATACCTTATCAATTTATAAATAATTGCCGTGGCTCATTTCCGTTGGCAGTTTTGTTTTATTGCCGTAAGGGCGTGAACCCCCGTCTCGTGGCGTACGCGCGTGTATGAAACCCAAATAGATAGCCCGATTATTTAGCTACAGAGCTACACGCGGAACTTAATTAGGAGGCATCAAATTACGCGTTTACTGAGCCAAATTTTCAGCTTTTGTGGGCAACGAGGGCCTTTTCGTAATAAGCGGAACAAAATTTCCTATGGCACGGCCACTTGAAGTCTGTCCAAAGTAAAAAAAGAAAAAAACAATCGACCGTTATGGCGAATCAATGAAAATTGACAAAATGCTGAACTTTCGAACCGCTGTAACGGCGGTGCTATATCAGTTGCGTGAATCAAATGGGCGCTTTTGAGAAGGATTTCGATAGACTTGTCGAATGCCGTTGGATTTATCTCGATATCTCAAGTAGCTCTCCCGGAAAGTGAACTTGAAAAATGGCCGAAGAAGGCAAGGTATGAAAAAATTCACCAAAATCGAAAAATAATCTTAGCTCAATGAACTCCAAACGGGATTTTCAAGAGCAAGCGACAACGAAACGGATGAGCGTAGAGTGGACTTCGAAATCGAATCGGAAAATAAATGATCGGCGATTCAGTGAATCAATCTATTTTTGGATGTGCAAAAATCTTCACTTTTAAATATTTTCCCCTTCAAGTCCATTGCTGAGTATTTTCACCCCCTAAATACGAATTCGCCATTCGATCCCCTCTCCGAAACCCTTAATTTCTATTACAAGTCGGCGAATATGTATGAAAAGCGGTTTTTCGCGTTTAGCCGGCTCAATTTGGAGCTTTCGACGAAAACTTGGTGACATTCGTAATTGGCGAAAAATTTTCCATCGTATCTACTGGTTAAAAAGTAGTAAAAGTCTGGGGCAAAAACGATCCTTTTGTCGATGTTTCCGGAGTCGCGAAAATCGTGAAATTTCAAACAGCCGTGGCTTCGGTCCTATTTGAGTGTCACAAACCCAATGGTAAGGTTTTGAAAAAGATTTTGGCAGACTTGGAGAACACGGCACTGGAATTGGAACCGATATCTCGATCAGTTTTCCCGGAAAGGGCACTTGATGGCCGTAAAAGCGGCAAAGGGGTATGGAAAAATGGATGAAAATCGATGCTTCGTGTTTGAAATTCCGCGCACGGAAAGAGAAAATAACTGACGAGTTTGTTTGGGCGAAAAAAATTGTACATTTTTCATGCGCATTCAAGATCCATACATCCGTGTATTCGGACCCGCCGAATGAGAATTGAGCGCTCATCCCGCCAAAAATCTCAAGCTCGCACGAAAAATGGAGAATACACGGTAGCCGGGCGCGAACCAAGCGGGAATGGCAAGATCGAAAGACATGGAAGGCAACAAACACGAACTTGTCTCGCGCAATGAAGAAAAGGGGTAGAGGTGAAAAAAGCGACTGATCGGGCGATTCTGGCCGATCGCCCCCTCCGTACCAAACGGGGGGGGGGGGGGGGGGGGCACGGAGGGTTCGTTCGCAGTTTAGTTTCATTCGCTTTGAGCGAGCGTCGGACCCGTAATAGAATTTCGCGTAATTGGATCACGCGGATCGATGCTTACGGTAAAAAGCAGCCACTGGCGGTGGTTCCCCTGCACACATATATAATAAATACACGGTATACGTTTAGGTGGCGCCCGTATCGGCCGAACTTCCTCCTCCCTTTGCGCTCTCCCTAAATAATCGTTATCCGCGTGTTTCGTCGCTGCAATTTGCCCCCACCCTCTGATCTATTTTATCACGAAATAATCCAGCAGTGGCGCTAAGTAAGCGAGTGAAAGGCTCGTGTTGGAGGCTTGACGAAATTCGGGTGAAAATGAGAATTTTGATACGTTTTTGCGACACGTTGACGAACACAAAACATCCGATAGACGGGGGACGGGTCATTCGATCGCGAAAGTTGCCAAATATTTTATTCGAATAGCAAATTGTATCGTCGCGTGAACCGACCTAGTGGCGTTACTGGTGAATATGGTTTCGATGGCGCGACGATCCAGGACCCCGCTGAACAAATACTGGAGAGCGATGAGGGCTAGTAGGACGCAGGCGAGGGCCTTGTAACGGTGGCCCCGGCGCCACGCTGGCACGCTTCCGGCCCCAATCATTGCATCCAGAAGACACCATAACTTCGTCCTATCGGTGGAAGAACGTCACTCCCCACGGCCGTTGGTCCAACACCCGCCGTGTTGTTGCTACGTGGCACCGACCAGGGCTCGGTTGCAACCTCGACGACGACGACGACGACGACGACGACGAGTCGGTGTCGCGCTCATCACTCGCGAGCGGACACTTTCGATCCTCCTCTCGAGACGACTCGATCAATCTGGATTAGAAGACAAACAAATACAAGAGCCACTAAATGAGTGCGATATTTTCTTGGCTCGAAAATATAAAAGGGACTTTGTTGGACCGTTATGGAAGTGCGTCGCGACATCGGGCTCGATTGTTGACGCACGATTCCTATTCGACTGGCGCGAGTGTTTGCCGGATACAGGTATGCGTTTGTATCGGGACCCACACGTCGCGGCGACGCGACGTGTGACTCTCATCGAACGCGCGGAATGCGACGTATTCAAAATCATTTCCGATAAACTCTCGCCAAACGGGGTTCGTTAATATTCAAACGAGAAGACACACACACAGGCGTCCGTATCGAGCAGTCCCCACCCAACAGTTACTCGTGTATCAATCTCACGCGACGGAAACGCGACACTTCGTCGAGACGCTCCTGTGCAGCTCCTCCATATATTCGTCATATATACACATTCAAAGGAAAATATCATGACACGATGAAGTTTGCATCGTTGCGAGACAACAAAAATCCATTCTTCTTAAGGATGTATGGCAGCTACTGCAGAGTCGTTACAGAACTGATTATGCAATTTGCAAAAATCGCATTTAAAGACTAAATAAAATAATTGTAATATTCATTAAAGCTAAAAAGGAGATTTACCACAGCTCAAAGTAAAACATGCGGTACAGAAAGAAGAATTTTCAATTTTTAACTGCAAATTTAGTTGTTGATTTGATGTATGTTTTCCCTGACGTTGTCGTCGTTACGACATACGAGCTAAAGAAATACGAAAACGGTCCCATTTAACTCGCAATATCTCGCAAAATATATGGGCACATGTCGATTTTTTATTTTTACCGTATCATGCATATTACAGGGATACCGCACAAAAGTTTTTTTTTACAAAAGAGTACTCCGGAAATACCTTTTTTGCCAATGTAAAGGGAATTTTGGACGTACAGTCCTATGTTCCCCGTGTTAAATGACCCAACTTTGAATTCGTTTATTTCAGCATTCACGTGGGCAAATTTTGTTTTTTTAATCTCAAAAAGTTCTCGATATTTTCCTTTACAATATCAGTGAGTTTCAATTCGAACAGTAGTAAATGACTTAGTTGCCATACATCCTTAATAACGAAATTTGCAAAAAAAGGCTTCGAGCAATGAAACAAAAAAATTAACGAATCAAAGTTGAAGAAAAAATATCGTTGCGTTTCAACAATGCAAACTACATCCCGATGAAATATCGCATGGCGTTATTTATCAACGATATCATCGTTATCATTGCCATTATTTGATTTTGTGGCATTTTGGTTTGGTCAAGGGATTGTTCCGCGCAGTGGCGCAAACGTTGCAGGCGTTCTCGGCAAGTTTCCGCACAGGAAACTCGGTCGAGGCTCGCGGGGTGGCTGTCGAGTCAGCCACCCCCGCGCCGCATTGCAGTCACTCTGCCGCCGCCGCCGCCGCCGCCTGCCTTCGTCGCATCTTGCGAGCTCTCAGCCAACAAGTCGAAGCTGCCGAGACCGCGGCAAGCGCGACCGCCTTTGTGCATACGGGTATACGCGGTTAGGGCATCAAAGGCGAAACCGACGAGACGCTCGGAGGAGGGGGGGGGGGGATCAACTTTAATGAACGAATGGACGCGCGGCGTGGCCGAGATTTCCTTTAAAAGACAGAGAGAAAGGATTCTCGCCGCGCTTTAAACACACAAAAAAGCTGGGGAGGAAGATTCTCGAGATGGGAAGGTGCCTTAAGGGGGATACCTTGACGACTGGTTCAAGTTTGTTTCCATTTTTCTTGACTTTGCTGTCTTTACGATTTTTCTTTACATCGCGGCGTCTTTTGGTTCTCTTTTGATTCGACTTTATCTCGGCCCTTTCCCCCCGGGAGTCGACCGCTAGGAGGCTCGAATCCGCGGCTGACCGAATACCGACTCTAATCACTGAACGATTCTTTTGCGTCTTTCTTTGTGGGCCGCTCACCCCCCTTCGTAGCAAATATAAGGCCCTAATGAGGAAGGGCCCAAGAAATACGCTTGAGGAAGAAGAAGACAGCTAGGGTGGAGCGGGGAACAACATCAAAAGAGACTAATCAAGACGGTAAAAGAAAAAGAAAACACTCGCGGGAGGAGGAAATATAGGCTTTTTCTGTGGCTCTCGTTTGCTTGGAAAAACAGCGAAAGAGAGAGAGAGAGAGAGAGAGAGAGAGAGAGAGAGAGAGAGAGAGAAAATGAAAATTTGTCATTCTAGGAGATACGGTCTGTTTTGTTACAGCGTCTCGATGCACCTTACCGAGCATGGAATTTGCAAATTCTCTTTGACTCGTGTACACGTACGTTGGATCATCCCATAAACAATGCGGTTTTCTTATACTTTTCCGAGTAGAAATCTTGCTCCAGCTACAATAAATACCTGATCAGGCATCCTTATTTCTTTTTCCAGCGTTGATCAAATTTTTAATCAAGCCCTGATTATTTTTTTAAACACAATCTCTGACTTCCGTCTGATCAGGCTAAAAAATCAAGGCCTGATCAGGGTAAAAAAATGAAGGCCTGATCGGTGAAAAAATCAAGGCCTGATAAAGCTTAATTTTTCACGGGTCAGGATGACCGTTTTATTCCTGAAATAAAAAATACAACGCATACACAAAATAGAAAAAGGCACGAAATTATAAATAACGCTGATCGTTTATTTTTTAATCTTGATATAAAATTTATCACATCCATTTTTCATAAATATCTATGTGGAGAACATATAAAATTTTGTCTTGTATTTGTAATAGTACAAAAACTCGAAATAAACTAAGATATATCACTGTACTATATTCCTCTTCCCAGGTAGGAATTGACGATGAAAAAAGGGCTCGCCAAGCTTTGAAACAAGGCTCACATTTTTTAATTCAGGCTGAGCACCAGCCTGATTTCAGGCCTAGCTGAACCTTTGAATGATAACGCGGTTTCAGGCTCTTGCACACAGGCTTGACCAAAGGCTGGTAGAAAAGCCTGTACTAAGCCTGAAACGACGAAACAACAAGGCTCAAAATGAGCCTTAATGAAGCCTTCACGTGCATTTATGACCAGGCTTTTCCCAAACTCTTCCCGAGGCTATATGAGGCCTGTTTTTAGTTTTCAATATTCTACATTGCGGCAAATTTGATAAATTTGTGAAGAATTCATTTGATTTGTTATATATATTTATTATTTGTTATATTATTTGTTACAAAATATATTTAAAAAATATTTTAAAAAACAAAACTTTATTTTATTGCGTACTTTTATTTTCGTATATACTTTTTTGTGTACCTCATAAATATCGATAAGAGCATATGTTTAAATGTTCTGAGCTGCCTCCTTCGCTTTCGTTTTTCGTGCCTTCGCACCCGAAAAATTTATTGCTAAATTTTTTTTTCATAAAAGTCCAGAAAAAATATTACTTTAAACTTATTTTATTTTATCACAACCTGAAACAAGCCTGCATCCAGCCTTGATTTATCAGCCTCAAAATTCACCGGCTGAATAAAGCTTGAAATAACCCTGAGTTTAGGCTAAGTAGCCAGTCTTGGTTCCAGGCTGCTCCAAACGATGCAATGAAACCTGGGCCAGGTCTGTCTCACTCAGGCTCGGTGAAACAAGGCTCGCATAAGCTTGTTTCCATCGTCAGCCTTTTGATTTCCTACCTGGGTTGTCATCTCGAAATAAACTAATACATTTTTTAAGCAAAAACTTAAGAACCTTCGTGAATAAAGTAAATAGAGCTCAATGTTTTTATGACCAGACGTTTCTAGGGAACGTTACATTGGGCGTTCTGTTCGTTTTTTTTCCGCGACGCTCGAAGCTTGTCTTTTGCTGAATTAATCAGGCCTCGATACCGCTCCAACGGCTTGTCCAATTTGCTTCGAAAGAACTTCCATTCCGTGTTCCCTGTATTTCGAAATGACAACCACTGAAAAATACTAAAATGTATATCCCACTTAGAGTTCAATGTGTACATATATATCTATATAAGGTATACATTAGGGTGGCACAAATTTGAGCTCTATTTCTTTCCTTTTTCTCACCATCCAATTATCTACTTTAAAGAAGGAAAAAAATTGTTGCGGAAGCTGCGAGCGGTCAATAAATATTTAGATGTCGCTCGAGCTTCCCAAAAATTCTAATTTTCATTAAAAAATCGATTTTCTTTCGACCACTTTTCACCCATAAATCTTACGCTTTATAATTTTTGAGTTGAGCTCGCGAAAGCTATAGCCGGCCAAAGAATATTTAGTGGTCGTTCAAGAGCTTAAAGATTGCCAATCATCGCGGATATTTTTCATCTTCTCACTCATAAATTTAACACTTTATAAAAATTTTAGAATAATTAATCCTTTTTTCTTTAGAAACGAATTTTTTTAAATTGACCTCACACTTCGAATCCGATAAAACAGGGAACCTATAATTTAATTAGTAAAATAATTTAAATAAAAGAAAATTGGCGAAAATTGGAAATTTTGAAGCTCTTGGGCGTGCGCTAAATATCCATTGACCAGCTACAGCTTTCGCGAGCTCAATCTAAAAATTACAAAGCGTACAATTCAATGGTGAGAAGTGGACGAAAGAAAATCGATTTTTTAATGGAAATTAGAATCGAAGGTCAGTCCGGTGAATGCGATACCATCGGTGCAGGAGAGCCCATACAGCGAAGGCCAACCAAATAATGGTAAGTTGACAGCGTAGTGCAGTTCAGTGAATGTAATGTCCATCCGAAGTGCATTTCCTATGGGCTAACTTGCACCGATTGAATTACGATCACTCAACTGAACTACGCTGTCAGCTTACCATTATTTGGTTAGCCTACGCTGTCCGGGCTAATCAGCACCGATGGCAGAGCCCGTACAGCGAAGGCCAACCAAATAATGGTAAGTTGACAGCGAAGTGCAGTTCAGTGAATGTAATGTCCATCCGAAGTGCATTTCCTATGGGCTAACTTGCACCGATTGAATTACGTTCACTCAACTGAACTACGCTGTCAGCTTACCATTATTTGGTTAGCCTATGCTGTCCGGGCTAATCAGCACCGATGGCAGAGCCCGTACAGCGAAGGCCAACCAAATAATGGTAAGTTGACAGCGAAGTGCAGTTCAGTGAATGTAGTGTTCATCCGAAGTGCATTTCCTATGGGCTAACTTGCACCGATGGAATTACTTTCACTCAACTGAACTACACTGTCAGCTTACCATTATTTGGTTGGCCTACGCTGTTTCTTTTTCTCCTCTGACAAAGGAGACGGACCAAGTAAAAGAAAATAAAAGCGATACACAAAACAAATATAAATCTACTCCAGTGGTAGCGCCAACACATGCCAATCCTCAGGAACTTCGAGTCGTTCCTCGCTGAGAGGATCTGTTCCAGATCTCTCAAATGTATCATAATAAAGATTTTAACCAATGCATATCTAATTTGGCGTATAGTTAATTCACAGTCAGATTTAATCCAATTTATATTTATAGATTTAAGAATCGTAAGTCTTTGAAAAAAATCAATTGTTCTACTAACCTGCTGTTGTATCATTTCTTCGTTTTTTCCCTTATTTAGAGCCCGCTATTCACGCAGACGCAGTCGTTGCGCAATTTTCTTCCGATTGTGTTTGTCCATCTTAATCACAACGTACCCGTTATATGTAAAAATGTATAAAGTGATTAATAATATGTCTCGTGCTTCTCTCGTGTCTGTGTATCATTTGACAAGATGAGGTTAGGCACGTTTTTAGCGCCAAACTGTACAAGTCCAGTTACGTGAGGATTACTTGAAGTTAGCTGGATCAGGCGAATTGAAGAAAGCCGTAAGTCCGGTTGCTCGACCACCACCTGACCCTAGCTTGATCAGGCAAAGTAAGGCCTCCGTACTACAACGTACTACAAAAGTAAGGCCTCCGCACTACAACGTGATCAGGCGCAGATCAAATATCAGGCCAGCCTGACAATATTTCTACCCGGGTAATGGTACGATCCAATATGTACGAGAGCGTGCATGCTCGCGTTGGGCCGTCTACAGCTCGATACGCAATGATTGATTACTGACCGCGGTGGGTGATGCCGCAAGGCGGGTAACGACCAAAATATCGAAACCGACTAAACACACTTGTGTCGATATAATAATAAATCGCGCTCCTGAGAAGAGCCCCGGAACTGACCAGCTCGAGACATTGCGTGGTGTTTTGTTATGTCACAGATAACAGCGAGCCCGTAAAAAAAATGACAAAAGTGGTAAAACGTGGTTCCTTTCATTCAATGATCGTACGTTCGAGAGGAAGACTTGCCTCGGACGCGACACGAAGCGGATTTCGTGGCAAGTTTTCGCGTCGCGGCTAAGAAAGTATTTGATTTCCGTCGCGCAGTGCTCGGCAACGCAACGACGAATTAGATGGAAAAAGCACGGGAAAGTCTCTGAGCGTTGGCAAAAGGGCCTTGCCATTTCCTCAGGCCCTCTACCCATCTCTGCCGATCGGAGATTGACCGGCGCGACGCGAGATATGGAGGGAGAGAGAGAGAGAGAGAGAGAGAGAGAGAGAGAGAGAGAGAGAGAGAGAGAGAGAGAGAGAGACCGGAACCCGAAACGCAGTACACCGCGCGCATTCGGCACAATGGGGAAAGAGAAGGAGATTGGTGCAAAGCGGAAACGCCGACATGTAGTTGTTGGAATAAAAAATCAGCCGATGTGAGAGACCGAGAGAGAGAGAGCGACAAAAAAAGAGAGGCAGAAGAAGGATAAGCAAGTTGACGATGTCAACTTTATTCGCTCCTTCAAAATCTGTACAATTTGTTCATTTATAAAAATATACATTTTTCTTCCCCTCCTTATCGCCGATTATTACCGGACCGTGGTCTCTCTTTTGGACGCAGCAGAATGAAAAAGAGAACGGAAAAATCGAGAAAGCGAGAGGGAGAGAAAGAACGATACGAAGGACTAGTTGATGCGATGGTCGCCATGACGATGGCTATCGATCCTCTCGCTCTCCGGACCGCAAGCACCGAAGCTCCGCAATATCCGATGTGTACTTTTTCGCTCCTCTCTCTTTCTCTCGCAATGCTCATTTCGGCAGTGTCGCTCGCGTGGTAGCGGCGCTCGTTACCACTTCGTTCTTTTCTTCCGTCTTTCCATCTCCTGCCTTTTCTAGGAGCAAAAACGTTCGGAAAAAGGAGCTTCGTATGGTGTGTAGTGTCTCCGTGGATCGCGTAGTTCAAAACGAAGCAACTTTACGGAAATTCGAAGAAGGAGCTATACTACTTTTGTACGGCGAAGCATTCGGAAAATTAAATTAACCGGACGTTATTTCGTGATGCAGTCGCGACTATACGTGTCATAGAAATGAGAGAAAAAGTCCGTTACGCGGTCGCAATTAATTGGCTGGATTGCCAACAAATTGGCTATATATTCTTTCGCTGTCTCATTCTCTGCTGCTGAGGCATGTATACGTTCAACGAGCCCGGAAGTGACCGCAGTGGACCAATTAAGCGCGTCAACTTTGCGCACCAAAAGAGAGAGAGAGAGAGAGAGAGGGGGGCGGCGGCGGCGGCGGAGGATACCAAGTCACGCTTAATTGGGCTTGCATTCAGGTCTTGCGGGTAACCCAGTCGGGGCTGGCCAACACAGCTTTCCACTAAATTCCCGCGGCGATGCTTCGAGTGATTTTAACGAAAATTTATAATGTATACTAGGATGGGAAAAAATCGATATTTTTTCTCGTCGGATCCGGTATTCACCGCTTCACAAATTTTATATATATCTATAGGCTGCGATTGTGAGGTGTTTTTTTGAAGGCCGAACCGATTGAGTTTTATCTTTCGGCCGTGATGGGGAAAGCTATAGAAGAGGCTCGTATAAATACGAGAGTTGGCCCTCATTCACCGCGCCGCACGACAAACCGCGTGAAACAACCTTTGCTACGACAGAATTGTACTCACTCGTCATTTATATAGTTATACACACACGCGCGCGCGCGTGAATATACACGAATGAGGATAAATAGGTTCGAGTACGTAAATTTATATACGCGGAAAGGTCGCGGGCTCGTGGCATCAATTCCACGTGGAATAGCGGTCCTCACTCTCTTTGTATTTCTTCTCATAGCTGGGCGTCATGCAAACCGGATGTAGCGGTGTAAACTGCGTTACGCAATATTCACAAATGACACGCGAGCTTTTCGACCTCGCGGTGACATTTTTGACGAACGTTCTTTGTTTTTTTCTTCTTTTTGTCCATTTCCCTGTGCACTCTCAGGATGAATATTTTGTTCCTTTCCATCATATCTCAACATTTTAATAACCAATGATGATATTATTGATATAAGTTATAATAACATTGGCACAATGTATCGATTAATAATAATAATAAAATGTGTGTGTGTATGTCGGTGTATTGGGACGGACGTACGCGCAACAGAGTTCGCTTCGCGATCGTGAGGCCTGAGAGATCGACGATCGTTACGCAATAGCGGGACGCTCACTTCTCGCGTATATTCGTTTCAACGCTGCCTAAACGCGCAAATCGTCACTGGAAAATAAACAACAATACGGAGCCGCCGAGGGTGGTGATTGCGTTGGAGCGTCGTCGCATCGTCGAGTTAAAATCTCACGCGCAATAAATAAACATGCCAAGAGCAGGGATGGTGGGGAGGTAGAGAACGCTGTCGAGACAAAGACGGATATACGATGCGCGTAAGAGAACGGCCAGAGGAAAATCCAAAGTCTCCTCGGGCGGCGGGCTCTCGCGCCGCGAGGCAAGGCCGCCACGAAGAGAGCGCGCGTGCAATCACAATCACACGTATACGCGAGCAGCTACTTCGAGAAGCTTCGCTACCACAAGTTTAACGAGTTTCACGAGAATCGTTTCTCTCTTACCCACTTAGCCAATCGAGAGACGGGGCCCGAATAAATCGGACGACCTCCTGAGAATTCAACACTGTGCGCTCGCGTTATGTGTGCAGCGCAAAGCAACTAACGTCGTAAGAATAAGGAAAAGAAGAAGCCGAGCTTCGGTGAGCTCATCGTTGTAGCGAAATCTTGATTTTGTATCTATATAAAGTTAAAAGTTATGCGAATTTATTTTGAAAAATGATTACAATTACTATCACTGGCTCTATTATATATATATATATATATATGTAAGTATAGGCATTTTTGTAATTAAATTATCCATTTATTAATATCACTAACGTGTTGTTCTAATCTTATTTCATTTTTATTATGATAAATATATGTAATTGTATGTCCATTTTTGGTATGTTTAATATGTGGCCACCATGTCGCTTCTACCAAGATTGCTGGCCTTCCCGTCGCCTTTATATACCATATATATGCTGACGTGTTGGGACTTGCCCCCATCATCACCTTCCGACCACTCTTTCGATATCACTTGTCTCGTTAAAATTGCCCTGACTAGTGTGTTCAACAGTAGGTGCCCTCGTCTTTTCACGTTGTTCACTCTTGCTTGTTCCATTATTCCCGACGTTACATTTGCCGCTGCTTGTGCTTGACCCTTGAGCGTTTTCATTCGGGTGTTTCGAGTACGAATTCTCTTTACCGTGAACCATAATTCCAAATATTTGTACCTACATATGTACTTTCTCAATTTTGTTATGTCGACATTTTCCTTCCTTCTCCCGCCTCCCCTAAAAACCACCGCCACCTTTCTCTTACAAGGAACATCACTCAAGTGTCCGCCGTTGATTTTGTTAAAACTCATATATGTGATAAAACATTGAAAACTATTAAACACGTATTTTTTTATCTGCGGAAAAACAGTTTGAAGGAGGGAAACCATTCCTCGAAGAAAGGCGTGTGGAGGGGTGGCCTTGCAGCTTCAGCTACAAGCCGTCCACCGATCTGAATTAAACAGAAGTAAACTTCTTCTAATGTAAGGAGGAAAAACTCCAGGAGCGTTCGTGCCGAGTAGACGCAAGTGTGCTGTCGCGGACGGCGGTGGATGAGCCCTTCTATATTTCGTCTTGCTCATGTACATGAAGTTTGCATCGTTGCTATCCAACGGTTTCATTTTTTTTTTTCGATTTTGTAATTTCCTATTTTTTCTTGGTCAGTTCGGCTCTAGTTGCTAAAAAAATATGGTAAAATGAATAAAAAATATTTACGGCCACCGGGACCAACCAAACAAAATCGAAAAAAAAAATGAAACCGTTGGATAGCAACGATGCAAACTTCATGTACATGTCTTGCTCCGATCTTTTATGTTTCGTAGTCGTACGCGGTAGGGCCTATCGTTGTCGATGCGGAGCGTCGCAGGTACTTAAAAATTCACCTTATTGAGCCAGTTGCGAACTTAGTGCTTCTCAAAATGTTCGCGTACCGAAAAGGTTCTCATGCAACACCCAAGGGACCTTCACGGTAGAGAACATTTTTTGGAAACCAACATATTAATTAGGATAAACTTCCGAAAAGCGGAAACCTAATTTCGACCTGAAATTTGGCATACACCTTCCTTTTAATGTTATAGGATATCCCCTAAATGGATTTTTGGCGAAACGCCATAATTTTCGAGATATCGATTTTTGAAAGTTATTTTTTTCATCGCGCGCCTGCTATATCTATAGCTGACGGGCTCAGCTATGACTATACCTATATATATTATGGCACTCTCCGCTTTGTGCGGATCTTCGTCTCGTATAACCCCACCCCCAAATCCAGCTGCACTGTCGTTTTTGGTGTAATGCCGGTTTTTTGTTTTCACGTTTGATGGAGAATTTATTGGTACCCAAACAAACCCACACTACTCACGAATGAGCTGATTTTTTTTCAGATGTGACATGACCAGGTAACAGCTGGGACAACGACCGCGCGTATCATCCGGAGGGCCTGTGCGTAACGGTGCCATTTTTTAAATGTTTTGAACGGAAATTTATTAACGTTATTCTTAAAGCCCTTTCTGACGTTGTGTAAAAAAATAAAAATATTCCGGCCCATACTTTCGAGTTTATTTATTTATTTATTTTTTTAATATATCCATTTTTCAATCGGCCAAGGTGGCCAGACGCCTTAACACCATAAGCGCGCCGGCCGTGGAATCGTTAGAGAGGGGGTTTCTCCAAACAAACTCGACGAAGATCCGCACAAAGCGGAGGGCGCGATCAAATACAGATTTCGACGTAAAACGTGATGATGGTTTTCATTTCTGTTTATTGGCATTTTCCCTCGTTTTCTCGGCCTTGTCGAGTATGCTAGAATGTGTGAATAAAACATGTGACAAAGACGTTGTGTTTACCAAGACCGGGATTCAAGGAATCGGCTTCAAAATAAATATTGCTTGCGATTGCGGTGATCGACAAATAAACTCGTGTAGTTTCATAAACACTGATTTCGAAATCAACCGACGAATCGTGTTTGTGTTGAGATTGCTTGGCGTCGGTGATAATGGCTTGGAACTCTTTTGTGCGCTGATGGACTTGACATCGAATTTTAGTGCAACGACTTATAGACTTTTATCTAATGTTAAAATTGCAGCCAAAGCTGTCGCCGATGTTTGTTTAAAGAAAGCTGGCCAGGAGGAAAAGCAGAGAAATAAAGAGAACGGTTTACCAGAGAACGAGCTAACGTTTTGGGGAGACGGCACCTGGAGTAAGCGTGGCTATAGTTCCCATATCGGCGTTTCTACAGTGATTGGAAAATATACGAGCAAACTTTTAGATTTTTTCGTGTCCTCGAAAGCGTGCAAAAGTTGTGACATTATGGCAAAAAAATTGAATTGTGTTGAGTTTGACATATGGTACGAAAGCGAGCATAGCGAAGAGTTTTCTGCTAATTATGAAGGTAGCTTCGGTAACTCCATTTGCCGAAGTATGCTTACTACATAGGCGACGGAGACTCGAAAACTTTCACAAATTTGTTGCAAACTAAAACGTACGGAGATTTTATAATAAAAAAAACTTGAGTGCGTCTTGCATGTTGGAAAGCGACTGTTCCGTCATTTGAAGAACGTTAAAAAATCGCTGACTGAGATAAAACAATTCAGAAAAGCTGAAGAAAAGAAAAAACAAATGGCTCAACAAGAAGAGAAGACACCAGTCAAACAACTGCGGAAAAGAAGAAAAGTCAGTCAAGTCCCACCACCACCACCCCCAGCAAAAACAACCACCGGCTTAACTGGAAAAATGATGAAACAAATGTCGATTAATTACAGTTTGGCCATCCAGTGGAATCCACATTCTAAGGAAAGCATGAAAAACAGAAATTTTGGCCAGCTTTTATCATGTTATTTCTACGGACGATGCACCGCAGCATCAGTACTGCAATGCAGATTGGTGCAAGTACCTGCAGGCTCAAACCGATAACAAGCCGTATAAGCACAAACCACCACTAAGTAAGGAGGTCCAGGAGATGGTAAAACCAGTTCATGAAAAACTATGCGACGACGAATTGATTTCACGGTGCTTAGGAAAGAATACACAAAACAACAACGAGTGCTACAACAAGACGCTTTGGGCAATCGATCCCAAACATACGTTTGTAGGCAAGAAAGTCGTGGAACTGGCTGTTCACCTTTCCTTGTCTATTTTTAATGAGGGACGTATGACTCTCTTAAAAATGTTGGAAATAATGGGCTGCACTATAGGAATTAGTCCCTACAACTATGTTCGGAAGAAGGACGAAGAGAGGATTGAGATGGCTGAAAAAGCTAGCAAGGCGGCAACCAAGGAAGGGCGTTTGGCAAGAAAAGAAGCCCAACAGGAGTTGGAGCAGGCTGAACAGGACTCAGGCGTACTATCATACGGTCCAGGGATTGCGGTTTAATCAATTGAAGGTAATAAAACTTCACATATTCCGAGAAATATAGAAAAGAATACGTAAAAAGTTATCAACAAAAAATTAGGCAACACAGAAAAGATTTTAAAAAGGTGGTTTTTTTGTACTTTTTTTCACACATAGGCCTTTTTAATTTTTTTTACTTTTTTGCCTATCGGTGGTGGATTCCTGTGTGAAAATCCTTCCTCATTAACGTGCTTTTTCAGTATGTTGTTTCAGACCTCCCAATCCGGAGATTATCTGTCCGCCATGGGACTACTTTTTTTTCGAGGACCGTACTTTGGCGCCCTCTACCAATCACGGGCAAAATGACCAGTCAAGAACTCGGGTTTCTCTTTATTCTCCATAAAATGCCTAGTGTTTAAAAAAAAACATGGTGATAGCTAATAAAGAAGCTGAGATAATCTTATTTGAAAATTTGCTTTTTTGGCCTTCTAATAGGTACTAGTACCTTAAGGGATATCTTGTAATATTAAAAGGAAGGTGTATGCCAAATTTCAGGTCGAAATTCGGTTTCCGCTTTTCGGAAGTACACCCCTTGAATGCATCCAATAAAGCCAGCAATAATCGTAATAGTGAATGTTATTTTCTAATTCTTGTGTGGTGTGTGTGTGTGTGTGTGTGTGTGTGTGTGTGTGTGTGTGCGTGCGTGTGTGTGTGTGTCAACAGTTTGACACAAATTTGCCCAAGAGATCGTGTTTCTTTAAATAAAAAAAAATTTTAAATGATCGCCATGGTAAAGATTTTCAATCTGTTGCTGATCGTTTTTCCTTTTCTTGGATTGCGAGGTAAATATAAGTGAAATTGGTATAGTAGAAAAAATGAAGTATTCTCCAGGAGATAGAAGAAAAATTGTAAGATCGAAAGGACAGTCAGATTAAAGAGGAAAACGCGCGCGGACGCCGCGAGGTACCGAGATTTATTGGCTCGCGCGATAAAATAATGATACACGACAACTGACCTGGTCCAACGAGCGAACGCGTGTACACGACCGGTTTTCCGAGCACCCTCCGTTCCGCCACCCGCTCTCCCTTCTCCACCTCACAGCTGAGCTCTATACTCCTCCCTTTGCCTCTCGCACTGGTGCTCGTTCACCAACCCTTGTACCCAACTCTCTGCCTCGACCAAAAGTGTCTCGGATCACGGCCGCGTGTGCCACCGAGTAAGCGGCCTTGCTGTCTTTTTTCCCCTTTTGTCACACTGCTCAAAGAATAATGGAAAAAAGCTTTACGATGTTTCGAAAATTGAGCCAACTACGCTTTGCCATTGCGTCGATCGCGTACGATTCTTATTTTTCACGCGGAATATATTCACGCTCCCCCGCCCCTCCCGTCGACGATACGAATTTTAAACTACAGGCATGCAACACAGAGCTGCCGAGAGAGAATTAATCTTCACGCGTCTTCACTGTGTGATTCACGTGCTGCGGATAGTTGGCGGCAAAATGAAACAAAAGCGCGTCACTGCGTGAGGAAGTTCGCCACTCTGGTACAATACAAACACGGACACACCGAATGCAGACGTAATCGCGGTATGTTTTTGTGCGGGAGACGGCACGAGAGTTCTTCTTTCATTGGGTGCGCGTAGACTCGTCAAGAGCCGGCCGATCGATACGAACGAACCCAATCAAGCACTGTGCCGCGCGGAATCTCGGCTGCGACTGTTCACTTGACAGCCGCGCGGCCGGTGAGAGAGAGAGAGAGAGAGAGAGAGAGAGAGAGAGAGAGAGAGAGAGAGAGAGAGAAAGAGAGAGAGCGCGGGGTGGGGAGCGAGAGCGCGCGGGCGCCTTTCTATTCTCCCTGTTTGCCCGCGGAAGCCGCGCGCGAGACCCCAGCGCCACCAGCCTACCGCGTGCGCCGCAACTCAACTCACATTTGCATATACGTGCGAAGCACGCACGTACGCCACGAAGGTACACAAGCTGTCTCGTTCAAAGTCTTGCTAAAATCGCACAATGTACGCGTTGCGATAATTTTTTTTTGCAATGCCTGCCCCGAAAGTGCGATTTTCGATTGGTGCTTAGCGTGCGGAAAGTGCCTTCTTTCTCAACGATGTGAGACTTTCCCGCACTAGTAAGGAAAAAAATCTATACCTCATTTCACCGCATTGATTTACGAAAAAATGGTTTTTTTACAGTTGATAGTTTTTTTGTTATACGATTTTGGACCGATTGAACAAATTTGAATGTAGCGAAATTCATGTGACATGAAACGTCAACTTATCACAGTTGTATTTGAATATAATTGTTATTGGGTTTGTTGAATCTCAAATCCCACTTTTGAGACAGCCATGGCAAAAAATAATGTATGGGACATGTGCGAAAAAAACTAATTACATCGCGCGTAAGTTGCCGAATTCGCCTCGACTTACGGTGCATTTCTCACTCGTACTCGTGTGGTTACAGCACTCGCCTTCGGCTCGTGCTGCGTCACATTCGTACTCGTCTGAAATGCACCATAAGCCTTCGGCTCATGCGGCAACTTCACGCGCGATGAAATTCGTTGTTTCCCGCACTTGTAGCATAAATTACTATTTCGGGTTAAAGTTGTCTGGCTTTGCGGCTCCCAATTATTTTTTCGTCTGTGGTAGTTTTCTGCAGGGTTCGGAAAAGCTTGTGAGATAGGCTATAAAAATATCCCACGACAAACGTAGATAAAACTTTAAGTTGACAGATTTGTGTGGACAATGCCGTACTATTCGAGGCGGCCGTACTGCTCGGAGGTTTCGGCCGGAACGGCCTGTGCATCGACGTACAAACGCACGGATGATCAAGTCCAAGATTGTGTGCGCTGGCGCACACGTTTCTTCCAATCGCCGCGAACGTCGCCACTTGCGAGCGTAGCGATCCTCCTTTGCCACGTTTTACCCGCGGTTCCTCTTGACGCTTCATTAAAATCGTTTTATCTATATTTTCTGATTATCTCCTATGCTACGTGCACTGAGCCTAGATACGGAAAGAAAAAAAAACATCTTCGGAAATTCTATAAGTGACCGAGCAGTCCACCAATTTCCCGCTTACCCGCTAAAAGATGCCGCTTCCCCATTCTCATGGCATCGTCAAACAAAACAGGTGTGCCATTTTTGTCCTCCTTTCTGCACAAGGAGCGCGTAATGGCCCAAAATCGACATTCAATTGATGGGAGCGCGGTGGGGAAGCCGGGTCGGGAGACTTCCGGTTGGGGAGAGGGACGCGACACCGCAACGGTAATTGGAGGGGCCCGGGATAGCGACCACGTGCGCGCCATATATACCGATATGTATTTGTATCGCGGTCACCGGACCGAGGCAAAGGACGTCGAAAATCGCGAGGATAACATTTCGCGACACTATTTGAATATTATTCAGATGCAGTGTAGGATGAAATTTCGGTAGAAAAGAGAGAAGGAAAGTTTTCATAGCTTGATGCATCTTCGAGCGTTTCCTCAACGTCCCGATGGACACGCGACGTAGCCTCTCCCGCAGGGACTAAGAGTGTCTCAAGATGGCAGCCCTATTACAGACACTCAATACCCCTCGAGCAATCATCGATTCGTGCACGATCGACCGCGTAACGAAGCATTGTTTCGATCTTTCAACGAGATCTTATAATCGCGGGCGATCGTAACGACTCGATTTCTCGCTCGAAGCTCGTAAACGCGGCCCGGACATGTTACTCCTCCGGCTGCTCGGCCAACTCGCGAAACCGTGTTTTTCTTCCTTTCGTCGGCGCAACGCTACGAAAAGTAAATAAAAAAACAAACACCGTCAGGGCGGCGACAAGTTCCGGGTGTCGTTGATTGGCCGCTTTAGCGACAGTCGTTCACTCCTACGTACGCATTTTCCTTCTCATCCATTTTTGCGACGATTAAACTTCAATATTTAGATAAAGCGACTTGTTATTTATCGGCACAAAAGAAGAAAAAGTCGATTGGCGCGCGCGCGACACTAGCGCCGTATCGCGAAACGGGCACTAGTGGCCGGTATGTACCAAACGGGACGGTACTTTCTGTTCCTCCTTCGATAGAAGCAGGAGCGTATCATGGCGGTGGTGCGTCCAACAAATTTCTCAAAGTGCCGTGTGATCGAGGAAAAAATATCGCCATCGTGATTCCAGTTGCGCGTGATAATTTCGCCTGAAACACGTGCCTCTTTCGGGCGATCCTCTTTGCCAAATCTAGTCGCGATCTTTTAGGCTGGGAATAGACGTCCGATTTTTTCTTTCCGACAATCCGATCCGACAGTCGGATCCGACTATCGGAAGGCACTCGTGCCATACATTTGAGTGAGCATGCAATAAACATCCGATCCGATAGTCGTATCCGAGTTCCGATAGTCGGATCGGATGTGTATTGCATGCTGAAACAAATGTATGGCACGAGTGCCTTCCGATAGTCGGATCGGATCGTCGGAAAGAAAAAATCGGACGTCTATTCCCAGCCTTAACGAAATTTTATAAGCGGGCCTTCTGAACGTTTCTCCTCAGGAAGATCGGCCAACCCGCGAAAAAGCTAACGAGTGTATTTTTTTCTCCTTTTAACAGCACAACTCCCCGCTCGACCGCTGCGCCGGTCGCTCTTCCGCTTTGTCACTCGTTCGCGCGTTCTATTCACCCATTTTTTCGGCGGTCAAACAAAAATGATTCGCGACTGTAAAATGGCGACGAGACCACTTGTTTAAACCGCGAATACAAGTTAACGAAAATACAAAGACGTAGAAAAAGTTGATAGCGGCGCGCGACACTAGCGCCGTACCGCGAAACGGGCACGGCGGTGGCCGGCTTACCAAAAACAGGATGGTACTTTCTGTTTCTCCCTCGTGAGAGAAGAAGAGTATTAGGCCGGGTCTACACTATATGCGGTTCTACCGGAGCGCTTTGTCGGATCTATCGTGTATGCATAGTTTAAGAGTTTCATTACACTATAGGCCTCCGAAGTAACTCTTGTGGCGCACCCTTGCGGCGAGTTTTGGCAAGACTTGGATTGGTTTTCGTCTGCTAGTGCAGTATGCCGGTCGCTATTTAAATCAGGTGTTTGCGTGAATGACAGTACCGCGTGTGACGTTTACGTCGTAAAAACAGCGTAAACAAGCATTATAAAGTAATAAACATGATGGGTACTCGATCGGTTGAAGGCGCTAATCGCAAATGTTGTGTTGAGGGTTATCCCCACACGGAAGCGAGGAATCCAGAACTCCATTTTTATGGTTTTCCGAATCGACGTTGCTTTTAGGGCGAAAGGAAGTCATGAGGATACATTGAAATCTGCAAGTAATCGTTATTACTTCCATCACACTATTTTATTTTATTTACAAGCACATTCCATTTACAATGTAAGATCTCCAATCGATGATGCTTGTCAAGCCTAGCTCTTTCGTGTTTGTGCCGGTTTGACTGAACCGCCATGCGCCAATCCAAGTTTTGCCACCGGCAGCCGTTACGGGGCGCCACCACGAAAGTTACTTCGGAGGCCTATAGATCCGGAAAAAACGGTCAATATTCAGTTTCGTGCGGTCGGGCATAAAAAGTCGCGATAGTTTTTGTTTGTCCGAGTTGTTCGAGAAGATCGCGCGGCAACGTGCAAGCGAATAATCGATTGAGGTAACGGCGGCGGTCTCGAGCGAATCGCCATATCAACATGGCGGTACATCTAAATATAGCTAAGCAAATCGGCAAAATATAAAGGTAAAAAAAGCGAGAGAGAGGGAGAGAGAGAGAGAGAGAGAGAGAGAGAGAGACGCAATACACACATGGATGTGACAAACGCGGTTACGAAGCGGTGCATATCCGATTACCACCGATTCTACCCGGTGATACGCGCTTTGACACACGCCGTAGTGGAAAAGTCACGCGATAACGAGGGTATACGCGTGCATTTATATATATGCACATCTGTATTTCGAGATTAATACCGTTAGCCGGTCATAATAAGCGCCTCGTGCCTCATCGTCACCGTCGTCACGAAAAATATAAACGCGTCCTCGTCTCTGCTGCTTATCTATATCCATGCACGAGCTCTCGTAGCTTCGATTAAGGATGCAATTTAATAACGATTATTATTTATAATAGGCACGTTGACGTTGGAATATTACTCAACGCGATGTCCCGCGCGTACCGTCTCGAGAAAATTCGTTCCATTTTTTTATGACCAAACTCGCTATTATCGCCACGCTACGCGTATTAACCGTATCTCTCTTCCATCGTAGTTACTTATCTTGCTCTACTTTTTTTTTTCTTCGCTCGACGTCAGTTTCGACCTCGGTCGTTCATGTACCGTCGCAAGCTTTTTTGTCATACTTTTTCCTCTTTCGTGTCAGCTCCCTGTCCATATTTATGGTCACCAGAGGTCGTCTCGACGCCCAACTCGCGTCATTGCTAATTGTATTTGTACACCGATCCACACATACTTACATAGGTACCTATACACATACACACACTTGTTGTGATTGCTATTATTATTATTATTATTATTATTATTATTATTATTATTTTGAGTGTTGTACTTCGTACTTGGATTAATGCTTTATTTCTTGGCACCTTGCAGGAACCTTGCAGGAACCTTGCAGCTTGACGGCACAGTCTCGTGGAACATTTTATATGTATTATATTTTATATACAAATATATGATCCAATGGGGAGAAATAAAAATATCACCAGAAGTACAATCTAAAAAGTTAAAAGTACGCCGAAAGTCATTTATTTATTCATTTATTGAATACGAATTTAATACGAAGCGGAAACCGAATTTCGATCTGAAATTTTGCACAGACCTTCCTTTCAATATTTTAAGACAACCCCTAATGGGATTTTTGCCGAGTCGCAATAGTTTTCGAGATATTGAACTTTAAAGTTATTTATTTGAACGCGCGTCGACTATATCTACATCTGCTACGTCTCCGTTCTCGCTATCCCTATATATGTTATCGCGCTCTCTGTGTTGTGCGATTCTTCATCTAGTCTTCGCGGTAACTCGCCCTCTCCCCCTCGCGCCTGCCCGTATTGCCATCGCTTTTCGAAGATGGTGTAACGCTGAATTTTTATTTTCATTTACAATGAGAGAATGCGTTTATGCGGTGTGTATGGAGAGTGTATTGATGTTATGGAACTGTGCGATGCGTCCAGCTCGTTTGGGCACTGGGCACCTCGCGTGTGCGTGTGGGTAATGTATTCATAAATGATACATTTTCAATAAATTTAGTGTGTGTGTGTGTGTGTGTGTGTGTGTGTGTTTGGGGAAAAAAACGTAGTTTCACTTATCATCAGCCAATCTACGTTTTTTTCTCTCAAATTCAGAAC
Source organism: Ophion slaviceki (assembly GCA_944452715.1). Taxonomy (NCBI): domain Eukaryota; kingdom Metazoa; phylum Arthropoda; class Insecta; order Hymenoptera; family Ichneumonidae; genus Ophion; species Ophion slaviceki. The sequence goes on from OX101791.1 coordinate 522,827, forward strand.
ATTTGAGGGGCAGACAGCTGTTCGTTTATCGATTTGACGTCGTTTGGCAAAGTTTCGACGGGATCTGATGAGCCGTTTCAGAGATTTTTGGGTATCTAGAATTGTTTTACCATACCGACCGCGATGAGGTGTCATTCCGTCTGAAGGGCAAAGTGCGCATACGCGCATTAGTATCATAGTCGCGAAATAAGAGGTTTTCGTGATTGGAAAGTAGCATTTATTTGATTTGAGGAAATATTTATTCAAATGTTCTATTTTAAATATGGCTTTTGATTGATGTGAAAAATCGGCATGTAAAAAAACATATTTAGTGACGCCGAATAAATGCTGTAGTTACAATCACATAAAAACTGTTTCCATACGAGTAAACATTTATTAATTTATAATAAATTATGTTCTAATGTGCCAATTTATTAGAACATAATAATTTTTTTTCTAAGTGCCTTTGTCTGAAACAATTTAAATTTGAACCATTAATGTATTTGAACCGCAAATACCATAATCGTAATTAATGACAACGAAAAATATCCTAAAAGGGTGCTTTTCCTAAAATGATGTCCTGATGATGCTGAATATCCTAAAATGATGTAAATAACGTGCAAAAAAAGTTTCAACAATATTAAAAATATAGTTGAAATATCTTTCAAGTATATCTTAAATACACGTTGAATATATTTTAATAATAATTTAAATGTAATATGAACATATTTCAAGTATATTTTAAACGGAGTATGAACATTTATCGTGTATATTTTGGATGTAGTTTAAATACACTTAAAGTATATTTCAATTATAGTTTGAATACATTTAACATATATTTGTAGTATATTTTGAAGGTAGTTTGACTGCATTGCAAGTATATTTTCAATATAGTTTGAATATATGTAATCGCATATCCGACATATATTTTTTATATACATTCTGAAGATCTATTTTGGCCCAAGAGTTTGATATCGCGAATATATTTTGAATGCTTTTTCCGTATATATTACATATATCTAATCTATATCTAAGATGTACAATACATATCTGAAATATATTTTACATCTATTTTTAATATATCGAAAAATATATATTCACATATATTTTATTTCCGTGTGGGCATAGCGTATGGTGGGGGACAACATCAGCGTAGGCTAGGCGAAGATCCGCACAAAGCGGAGAACGCGATAACTTATCTAGGTATAGCCAGAACTGATGAGAGATGTTACGAAGCAGATGGAGATATAGTCGGCGCGCGGTAAAATAATTGACTTTAAAATTCCATATCTCGAAAACTATTGCGCGCCGCCAAAAATCCCTTTGGGGGTTGTCCTAAAATATTAAAAGGGAGGTCTGTCCAAAATTTCAGCTCGTTCAGGAGGGGGGGGGGGGGCGGAACCATACCCAGGATTTTTGGCGACGCGCCATAATTTTTGAGATACCGATTTTTGTAAGTTATTTTTTTCCGCGCTCCTACTACATGTATATCTGCTACGTCTCACATAAGTGCTGGCTATACCTATATTTGTTAACGCGCTCTCCGCTTTGTGTGGATGTTCGTGAAGTTTAGGCGGTAGAAATCCTCCCTCCATTGCGGCAGCCGCCACACATAGGGGTATTTTGCCAATCTAGACGGTCAAAATTATTTCTTTCGATTTTTTTATTTGTTTGGCTCACTAATTGACTTGAAACTATAGAAAGTGTTGTGGGGTGAATAATATGTCCTAAAATATTAGGTTTTATAGAAAAAATTATAAAACTACCTTGTGAACTTAAATTTTTTTTCTCTAAAACTGAACTTAATATAATTCATATAACTAAGATGATGAGTGCCATGGCTCTCCTTCATCCTGTTCACCCTCTGTGTCTTCAGGATCCTCCTCCGAATCCGAATCTGACAAGGAACATCACTCAAGTGATCGCCTCCGATTTTGTTGAAACTCATATATGTGATAAAGCATTGAAAACTATTAGACACGTATTTTTCTTATTATATTATTATATTTTGTTAAATTATTTATTGTTTTTTGTTTTAAGTAGAAACGTGGCGTATTACAATGTCAGTAGGAAAAAAAGAAGAAACATAATAAGGATAAATTAATAATAATTAGAAACAATCGTGGCAAACATGGATGGTTCGATGTCATCCCCGTGCAGAAATCTGACCGGGCATTCCCGACTTGACGTCTGGTCCAGGCCTGGCTTGCCTCGTCCGATTTACCTGACCGGGCCCTTTTGTGGAACAGACTAGGAATATCACAAAACCTTTTCCTGGGGAGAACATTCACATTTCCTGAATATTAAATCCCAACCTATTATTAAATAATACTTTTTGCGTCATCAAAAATATTAATAATTGAATGTAATAATATGATTACATTTATTGTAATTGTATGCTCCGTTTTATCATCATATTATTTTCTTTAAGAATAATCGTCGCCCGACAATGCTATCATAAAGAATAAATGATGATAGTCAACGAAAATGATATGCTGATATGATGGAGGATATAATTACAATAAATCTTATCACATTATCACGGTGAATTATTAATGTTTATAGTGCGACGCCGACGTTAATTTTTTTTTCATTTTTCTTGTCCTCTATATATCGACAAAAGTAATTTTGAGGTTGGTTTTATCGACATATCCTGGTCATTTACTGCTTGTTCTCCGGCCCGTTCCTGATCAGTTCCCGATCTACTTCCTACTACTTTCCTGGTCATTTTCCGCTTGTTCCCCGGCCTGCTCCTGATCAGTTCCCAAGAAAGGGAACTGCGGATCGGGACCTAACCTTAGACCCGTTACATTGCGAACCTATTCCAGGGTGGAAGGCCCGACCAGAGCCTGATATTATCTCGGGAAGGCAGATCAGGGGCAGTACTTTTTCCCGACTCAAATTTCTACACGGGATCGTCCTCTTCCGTTAAAATTTTTTATAAAACAGCTCAATCCTTTTGTATTTCGATTTTATCCCATTTGTTTCGGGGCACGGGATACTCGTATGTGAATGGATGAAACAATCAATTCCTATCTCTCGCACTCCACGCGACTCGAAGCGGGGGGGGGGGGGGGGGGGGTTATAGACTCAAGCGTATATGGAATCGCAGGACAGTTCATATACGCCCCTTACGGGACGACGAAAAAGGTGGGGAGTAACAGGTTTTCACTGGGATTGGTATATATGCTTTTGCGCGCGTTCGTCTTTCCTCGATTCTCAATCACACGACTCAATTTTACGCCTCGTTCCGCCATAGACACGTTACAAAATTCAACGAGACGGAAAGAAAAAACCTTTTGGAATAAAGAAGGGAAATGGTTTGTCAAAGTGAAAATAAAAACAGAGACGTTAATGCCGCGCAGCTTGATTTATTTATTTTACGAATGATATTCGTTTGGCTTTAATTGATTAACGGATTGAAAGGAGCATCGATCATAACGTCATGATTGTCATTGCGTGGACGCAGGCAATAATAATTTTTTTTTTCTTCTCGCTATCGTGGAAAATAATATTGAACGACTTACGAAGCAATGATTTGATTCTTTGTGTCGTGGAAAATTTGCACCTTCGCGACCCAACGACTATTGACAAGTGCGCGCGCGTGTGTGTTTGTTTGTGCATGCGTGTATATATATATATACATTATAATCTGTTATTTCATAATCTAATGTTTTCGTAACTCACGTTTCTCATTGTTTTCTCGATTACCATCGCAGTGACGAATGATTACTCGTCAATGATCGTATCGACGCCGCACCGCGTGAATACATTCTTGTCCCGTAGTCAATCGTTATGTCGAACAAGCTCTCGTTGGCCTTCTCCTCCGCCTTTGATTTTCCCCATTCTCTCGTGATCCGTAATAGCGCAACATGTCGTGAAACAAATTGGACTTGTTGCCGATTTCCCATCGGCCACAATGAGAAAAAGTGAGAAGTAGGAAAAGGCGGGACCACTTTCTTGAGGGACAAGAGAACAAGTGAAAAAGATAAAAAGAAAATAAGAAGATAAAATGACACACACAATGTACAGTGGAAGCAAGCGCGCTTGTTTTCGTAGAGTCGTTTACTTTTTGGAGAACAAAAGACGAGAAGCGGCGACCGTGTCCACGCACTAAAAACGCGTCGCAGGATGGATAAGAGTCGATTGGCGCAGGGCGCAAGAGGAGAAACGATACGCGATGTTGGACCTCGTGCTTTATTATTTTTCTTTCGTTGGACTTGTTATTGTTTGGTTTCGCGAATTTACATACTGGACTTCACGGAGCGGAAGCAGCTTGTCCGTCGTTGCGTACACGCGTTCGCGGCATTGCTCTCGCGAGGTACAACCAGTCCTGACGAGAACATTTGGAAGCAACAACAGCCGTACGAGTGCCCCAGCAGTTAGAACCTCTCGGGGCTGCTCGATTTTACCACGCTTCCATACACACCCCCCCACACACGTATAGACGTAATATCGATTGCCCAATGCCGCGGTAGGAGGGTCTTGATCCCGAGCCCCCTTCATCCATGTGCACAGAGAACATGGGCATCGTTGACAACGTGTGTATAAGCGGCCGATGCACCGCGAGTGAAAAGAGGCATAGGAACAAGCTCGACGAGAAATAACGCGGAGCTGCGCCCGAACCACTGGCGCCATCTAACAGCACCGTGAGAACCAACGAGCCTTGTGTCTTTCCTTCGTCTCTTCTGCAGCCAGACGTCGCGAAACCTTCACGACCGTCGATAAAAGCAGCTTTTGTGGATACGTATGCTCATGGAGATGGGATACAGGAGCCCAAACTCCAATGGGGAGTCAGTGAATAATGTCTACCCGAAAAAGCGAATACCAGGGATGGCGCGTCGATCGAACGGGCCGATATATACACACGCACACACACACACACACACACACACACACACACACACACACACATATATATATAAAGGGTGTCTAAAAATTACCTGACGCTTTCATTTATTAATAAGACGTATTATTTATTTGAAAAGTACGATTATTTGTATTTTAACATAAGGTACAAACATGGAGGTTATGTGTGGAACAACACAGGATTCGATAAATGGCCGCCTAGTCCCTGTTTGCAAACGTTTACGCTTTTCACGAAGTTTACAATAACATTTTCGCATAATTGAGGACTAATTTCATGTATGGTGCGACAAATTGCTTCCTTGAGCTTCGGAATGGTCTATGGATCATTGACATACACTTTTCCTTTCAGAAAACGCCAAAGAAAGAAGTTTTTTGGCGTCAAAGTCCACGATCATTGTCGCCAATTGACATCGCCGCCGCGCGAGATAACGCGATCATGAAACTTCGTCTGCGCAATAACTATGCAGTAAAAATGCAGCAAATAACCGCAATTGCTTGACCGTGTAATTCTCCATGACTAAACCTCAATACTTCCTGCCCTGCTGCAAATTCCCGTACGGATTTTAGTGTGGCAATGTGTGGGAAAGCATGGGACAGCCAAGGAAAGTATGGGATCCCGTACGGTTTCCTATACAGGATCCTATACAGTTTCCTATACAGGATGAGAACCTGTGTGGGGCAACGTGGGAAGCTGAATCCTGTACGGGAGAACGCAGGAAACAAATTCCTGTACGGGATCCTGTACGGGAGAACACAGGAAATAAATTCCTGTACGGGAACCTGCATGGGAACCGGTGTGGGGCAACGTGGGGTGCTAAATCCTGTATGGGATCCTGTACGGGAGAATGCAGAAAATAAATTTCTGCACAGGAACCTACATGGGAACCTGTGTGGGGCAATGTGGGCAGCTTAATTTTTGAGCCAGCACTTAATAAGCTAATCACGATTGAATCAAAACAAATGTGAAACTTCTAATTCTTTCATTTGCATCTACACTTTCGTGAGAAAATAAATCATTTATCACTATTGTCAACGTTTTTTCGAAAATGTTTTATCTCATGTCAAAAGTATTGTTTTTCAACGTGGGTCCCGACCTCGCACAATCGCGTGAAATATTTAATACACAGTTCTTAGTTAAATCTAATTAAACGCAATATCTTAGTGTTTTTTTTCATTAAACTTTTTTATTATATTATCATTTTACGTCTTACAAAAATGTGAATACAGAAAATTGCAATAATATTATATGATTAATGTACTATTGCAATGACTATTAATAGAAATACAAGTTCGTTAGCGGTGCAATATATTCATCCTCGTACACCTTAGTGTGGAAACACACCCTAAAAATGTTGGCAGTGGGGACTGCAATTAAATTTCGCTTTATCTCAATAATTTTTCATAACACCGAAAACGGGTTCCTATATGGGAACCCGTACGGGTTCCCTGTACGAAAACACCACGTGGGATCCCGTATAGGAACCCGTACAGGACACCACGTGGGATCCCGTATAGGAACCCGTACAGGACACCACGTGGGATCCCGTATGGGTTCCCATACGGAACCCGTACGGATTCCCTGTACGAAAACACCACGTAAGATCCCGTGTGGGATCCCATACAGGTTCCTGTGTGGGAATTTGCAGCAGGGTGATGCCAGTTGTCAAAGATAATTACTCTATGTTCGCCACACAAAGAAATGGCGCGGAATTAAAAATGTCAGGTAATTTTGAGACACCCTTTGCATATGCTAATATATCGGTCGACGAGGTGAAAGCGATCAAACGAGGTTCTAACCTCACAACAGACCGGGCGTGAGAGTATGCTACTTTGAACGACTTTATTGGTTCTTTTCAAAATGTCTACGTGAGAATTTTAAGAGAAAATCTATTTCAAACGCAAAACATGTGAGCTTCTTTTTTAATATCTTTGATTATAGTCATTATAGGCCGTCGTATAGCGTACTTATCGATTAAATACAGTTGCGAACTCACGACAAAGTTTTAAAACTTATCTACATAAAATGACATTCCTTTCAAAATAGGCACGAACTTTGGCAACGTCGCATGGTTCTCTCGTAATTCGAGGCTGTTAGGTTGACTGCATTGGCTGTCACAGTTCACGGTTGTGTTATGCCAGTTTTGTGCCTGTCGGCTTTTTCAGAGGTTATGTCAGAGCAAAAGGAGCAACGAATGATTCAGGTAGAAAGATTAGTTGGTCGCGAAGCTACCGATGGAAAAGACGATTTTTCAGTTCTTGCCCCCACAAGCTTCGTACAATGCTCACTGAAGATGAAAAAGAGAATACATCATAATAAATAAATTAATAAGTTCCCCTAACTCGCATTTGACTTTAACGTATTTGAAATTGGCGCGCTAGGGCTTCGATTCTCAATGAGGTCTCGACAACCGTCACTTCTTCGTAAACTGGTCGCATATTTTTCATACAGTCTCAGTAATTAGATCGGTAAGTTGCTATCTTGTACACAGGGTTCCTTTTGTGGGTCACTTTCCCCACATTTGCGGAAGCTATATGCGAGAAACTGAAATGGCTACCATACAACCAATGCGATCAAGCGGAGATTGACGTAAACCTAAAAATGTAATGTTTAATAAACGAATTCAGAAACCTCCCTTCTCGTAGGGCCAGTATATTCAGAGAATATACCATAACGACTAGTAATATTTCCATTAATATCTATTCTCCACAATATTTTTAAGCAACAACCTTAAGCATCATTAATTATCCGGCTGAAAGCTTTATCCCCTGTAGAGTGGCTCATTCCATCATTGTTGACGAAAGTAACTTTCTTGTCAAGTTAGAGTTCGGATAGGAAAAACTTCTATATTGTTGTGTGTGTTATGAACAGAGATGGGCAATAATGTAATCGAATAAAATTCAATTATAGATTATCCCAGTAATGTGTAATTGAACCTCACATTAATTACTCATTGAATGGGTAATGAATAATTGAACCACGATTTAATTACACATTGAACGCTTAACGGGTAATTGGACTCTGTTAAATTAAGAATTACATTGAGCATTAAATAACAATTGTAATTCAATTACATTTGTAATTCAATTACAATTGTAATTTAATTATAATTGTATTTTAATTACAATTGTAATTCAATTACATTTGTAATTTAATTCCAGTTTCTATTTAATTATATTTGCAAATTAGATACATTCATATGATTCGGATGGGAATAAATGTTAAGGCGTTACCCCCACTTGTAGCGCAAAAAAGGCCTTTTTCATGAATTTTTTTAAATAAAACTACAAAACTTTTTTAATCGATCAATATACCATCTTAAAGAACACATCTTGAAGAACTTTCAGTAATTTTTTTATTAAAAAATATTACATTGTTTAGTGGCAAATGGCCGTCAATGAAATAATGTTTTTATATACACGGTTTGCGGTGACCAACATTGCGGCGAAGTGGATCATCTGAAAAAAAATGCGGATGGATTTAGTCAAATATAAGTATAAAATAGTCTTTAATCGAAGGATTTAAAAAAATATTAATTTTTCACAAAATGGCGGACAGTCAAAGTTAATGGTTCGATTTTAACGAAAAAGAAAACGGCCGTTCTTTGGCTATAAAGCGGCCATTTTTTTTTCGAAAAAAAAATCGAACGATTAAAGACTACATTTTTATGTATTAAATAAGCCTGCAAAATTTCAAGAAGATCAGTTCATTAGTGTTCGAGTAATCTTGGTCACCGACTTCAGAAATGCCATTTTGAGAAAAACGCGTTTAAAGTTTCAATTTCAGTTTACACGAAAAAAATATTTTTTTTTTGTAAACTTACATAGAGTCATCTATTCCGGGCCCATACAGAAGTATGGGCCCGGATACTTATACTTCAAAAAAATGCAATAAAAAAAATCGATTTTTTCAAAATCGCAAGTGGGGGTAACCCCTTAAAGACACTATGCGAGGGTGCGGACCACCCTATCTGTCCCCAAGTGCGTGTCTTTAAGTGAAGATATGTGACTGTGTGCTTACCTGGGTGAGTGGATGCCTAACATTACAAGTGCGTGTATGTGTGTTCGCAAGCATGTGTGCATGTGTGTGTATGCGTACGTGCGCGTGTATGTCGAAATTCAAAATGGCGGATAAAAAAAACATTTTATTTTTTTGAAATAAAAGCTGATACTCGGGGGTTTTCAGGGTCTCTGAATCCGAACCTGAACTCAGATTTTCAAAATTCACAATAGTGGATCCAACATGGCGGATAAAAAATCACAACTTTTTTTTAATAAAAGCTAATCCTCAAGGGGTTTTCGGTGTTGTTGAATCCAAATCTGACATCAGATTTTGAAAATTCAAAATGGCGGATATAATTAACGGATCGGCAAAAAGAACATTTCAATTATTGGCGGATATAGTGGATGCAAAATTCGAAAAATCGTTTCATTCCGACAAAAGTATCTTTTGTTTTCAAGGTCGTTAAATTCAAACCTAACATAAGTTTTTTTTATATTTTCAACGGTAGATACAATATCGTGAATGCAAATTAAAAATATAGTTGCATTTCGACAAAGTGACAGAGTGAGTATACTTCGGTTTTCGAGACCAATGAATCACATCTGGAGTTAAATTTTCAAAATTCAAAATGGCGGATAAAAAACAAAGTTTAATTTTTTTGAAATAAAAGCTGATGCGCGGGGATTTTGGGGTTGCTGAATTCATACTTCGTATTCAAAAAATGAATTTGAACCTAACGACTTCAAAATGGTTTCTATAAAACTCAAAAATTGTCGGATTAGGATGAAACTTGTGCTTCCCATCTCTTCCACTCAGCCAAACTATATTTATGTTTAGTAAAGTTGGCGCAATCGTTAGATTTTTTTCTTTAATGTCTCATTTGTTCAATTTTTTTCAATTCTTCGCCGACGTTTCAAAGCTCTTTTGATTTTCGAATATTTACATTACCTTGGAATCGTGTGACGTCAACAACTTTCGAGTGACAGATTTCGTTTTAATGAAATAACATTTAGCTTTTTTGATCCACCATATTGGCTCCGCCATTTAGAATTTATAAAATTTGATATGGGATTTGAATTCAGTGACCCCAAAATCCTCGAGTGTTAGATTACATTTCAATATTGTATTTGATATAGCATTCAATCATTTTTGTCGAAATTTTCAAAAAAATCAAAATATTGATTTTTGAATTATATTCATTCTTGAATGCAGTAAATCGTACGATTAATTTTTTTTTAATTTTATTAATCTTTTTGCATTCTTGTGTTAACGTTGATACAGCATACGTCGGAATATGATAACAAAATCAATTCAGGGGGTATGTGAGTTTCGAAGCAAAAAAAAAATTTTTTCTCTATTAAAAAAAATATAATATATGAATTTTTTAATAAAAATGCTAAGCACATAGAAGAGAAAAATTCCAACAATATCTTTTTAAAAATTCATCCAAAAATTTAGAAAATTCAGCCGGTGGGACCTGGTTTCCGGAGAGCCCTCAAAAACGGTGGACACAATTTCTCAAAGACGAATGCACCTCTCATATTGAAATTTTGTACACTTCTTCAAAATAGCATTGACTAGTGATTGAATGACGGTTTTTTTTAGATTGCTACTAATTCTACAAGACTATACGTAGTGCAAATTGTACCAAAAATTGAACTATTTTGCATACAACTCTGCCAAAAATTCAAATATCAATTTTTAAAAAAATCCTTCGTCCATTCACTAGTCAATGCTATTTTGAAGAAGTGTGACAAATTTCGATAAGATCGGTGCATTAGTTATTGAGAAATCCTGTCCATCGGTTTTTTAGGGGTTTCCGGAAACCAGGTCCCATCGGCTGAATTACCCAAATTTTTTAATGAAATTTTGTCTCAGTATTGTTGAAATGTTGCTCTTTTATATGCTTAACATTTTAAATAAAATAATTTATATATTATATTTTTTTAAATAGAGAAAATATGCTTGTGTTGGCTTCGAAACCCACGTAACCCCTTAAAACAAAATTATTATGTTTAGGCTTGATGCCCGTTTCTCCCACAATTCCGGTATTCAGCCGAGGTGCCCGTTTTGCTCTACTGTCCATTTTGTTACAAAAGTAATTTAATTACTAATTTAATTAAATTACAAAAGTATTTTTTTTCCTTAGGTACACGGTTATCGCGTTTGTTACCTATTCTTCCCCTCATTATGCCCGTTTCTTTCCTCTACTGTTTACTCCTTTTTTCTCCATCTGTCTCACTGTTCCCCCCTCTTGCGGCCGCAGCCGACATCCCCCTCTGTATTATATTCATCATGACATTTCTGTCATGGGTGTAGGGAAATTGCGGAAAACCTACACCAATACAGCCGGTCATCGAGTTCGCCTCCCAGTCGTGGAACTAGTCTTATTTCGCCGCGAAATGCCGAAGAAAAACATTATATTACGAGTCTCGTTTTCGAGATTACATCGTAGTACCGTCTACTTCCACACGTTAGTATCACGAATATTCAGAGCTTAACAAAAGAAGACCGCCTGGCCCCCCTGGCGCCGCGGTCGTTCCCTCTCCACGCCATAACGTTTTTCGTGCGTAAAAGTGTAGCACGTTTAGAGCTTTGTCCCAATATTTTTCATCGAGAAGAATCATGGGAAAGTCGCACAAGAGGAAGAAGAACAAGGAGAATAAGAACGAGAAGTTCTTTAACAAGTTGAGGAAGTTGGTCGATGCGATGCCTGACAGCTCTTCGGATACGGACTCGGGAAGTTCAAGGCGCGAGGTTTTACACACGGGCGTGGCTACCTCGGCCGTAGCTGCAAAGAGATTAATAATCAACCATCAGGGTGCATCAGCAAGTCGTCAAGGTATTTTTTCCGTGAATTATAGTTATTTCCGTAGACCGGGCGGCTTTGCCGTACGGAGTCAATTTTGTAGAAATTGTCTCGGATCGTACACAACCTAAGAAGGTTCGAGCGAGTGACGCTCGCGGAAATAACGGGCCTCAGATTCGGCGGCTTTGTCCGTACGTAGGTAAACTCTCAGAGTTCTACCTTGAGTCGCTTGTGAACTCAATTCACAAAAAATTGATTTTTATTGCATATCCTGCATTTATCATGGCCACAGACTCGGCGGCTCAGTCCGTACGAAGGAAATCTCGCAGAGAATCTCCTTAGAGTCGAAGTGCACGACTTCGCATGTGCCGTGGAATCGGTAGATCGTCCAATGTTACGGATGGTTGCGCACGGAATTGTATGCGTAGCAACTGCGAAAGATTGTGTTTATCGCAGGTTAATACGTTTACAGGTTTGTCACCAGCGAACGGTGACAATATGGAAAATATTTCTCCCATCGCAGAGGATGATCAATCTCGAGATATCGAAGGACAACCTCTAGTGGATGCTGCGAGTCAGCGCACAGACACAACACACGGAGATCATGTATTACACCATCGACACCTCGACAAGAAGGTCAAGGGAGTTCTGGACGAAACTAAGCCAGGCGCGCTTTTATTCGGCAAGGATTTATCCGGAAAAATTAAAACGGCAAAATCGATTGAAAAGGTTGACTTGGAGTTGAAGTCTCAGCCATCGGTGTCGAAGATGCCTCTTCGTAGCTCAAATTCGGGAAACTGGAGAGGCCCGTCGGCTAACTCGAATCGAGAGGGATCTCGGGCGGGCGCAAACCAGAGAGGATCGAGGAAGTTCGTCAAATTTGTTCCGAAGTCGAATCAGGCGTATCAACAACGAGATCAACAACGCGCTCGGAGTCAGAGTCGCAAGCAGAGCGCGTACCGAGGCTCTCAGGAGCGACCTTAGAGGCAAATAAAGCAGCTGGGCGGCTGCGAGAGTTTCTTCCCCAATGGGAAAATATCACGCAGGATCGATTCATTTTGAATTGTGTAGGAGGGTATAGAATTGAATTTGACCCGTCGGTATATCAAACTCTTCCACCCCCTCAGCCAGGATTTAATTCTTTGATTGATCGCGAGCATATGAAACTTGCGATTACGAACCTGTTGGAACTGGGCGCAGTTAGGCCCTGTTTGCCATGTCCGGGACAATTTATTTCGTCGTATTTTTTAGTACAAAAATCAAACGGCAAAATGAGATTTGTGTAAAACTTGAAAAAGCTCAATAGTTTTATAGTCACGCATCATTTCAAGTTGGAGGATATCAGAACTGCGACGAAACTAATCTCACGAGGGGATTTTATGTATAACATAGACTTACAAGATGCATATTTTATGGTATCCATGCACGTGGAAAGCCGAAAATATTTAAGATTTGTTTTCGGGGATATAATTTACGAATTTGTATGCCTCCCGTTCGGCCTGTGCACGGCGCCGTATATTTTTACGAAAATCCTGAAACCGGTAGTAAATTATTTGAGAGGAAAAGGATTCATCTCGACGGTCTACTTAGACGACATCCTCTGCATCGGTTCGGATTTGAACGCGTGTCGCAGAAACGCAGAAGTCACTCTTAGAGAACTGCAGTCCCTGGGGTTTATAGTGAATTATCAAAAAAGTAGCTTGATTCCCAAGAACAATTGTACTTTTCTGGGATTCGTTATTAACTCTCATAGAATGAGATTAGAGCTACCGGAAGTAAAAAGAAGGAAGATGGTAACCTTGATCGACGACTTTAGTCATCGCAAACTTTGTACGATTCGGGAATTCGCTCACTTCATCGGAAAGTTAGTCGACTGTTGTCGCGCAATTGAGTATGGATGGCTATAGAGATGGCACCAAGAGATTCGAACGAGAAAAGTTCTTCGGACTGTTAATCAGCGGGGGGAATTACGATGCACGGCTCGAATTATCTGCAGATTTGCAAATCAAATTCGATTGGTGGAAACAAAATATTACAACGTCATTAGGGCCGATAAGAAGTTTTCGGTTTGTTAAGGAGATTTACTCGGACGCGTCAAAAACGGGATGGGGCGCGTATTGTGATAGCAAAGGTACACACGGGTTTTGGAGTGACACGGAAAGGGGGTTGCACATTAACCAGCTCGAGCTTATCGCCGTCTTGATGGCTCTTAAATGTTTTGCAAGCGATTTATGTGATTGTGAAATCTTACTACGAATCGATAACACGACAGCTATTGCCTATGTTAATCGAATAGGAGGCGTACAATATGCCGCACTTCACAGACTAGCCAAAGAGATGTGGCAATGGTGTGAATGTAGGAAGATTTGGATTTTCGCATCCTATATAGCGTCCAAGGAGAACGTTGAGGCGGATAGAGAGTCGAGGATAAAAAATATAGATACGGAATGGGAACTGTCGAGTTGGGCATACGAAAAAAAAATATCGGAATTCGGTAAACCAAATTTGGATTTGTTCGCATCCGGGATTAACGCGAAATGTCAAGCTTACTGTTCATGGCTGTTCATTTTTATGCATTTCCACCGTTCGCATTAGTGCTCAGGTTTCTTCGAAAGGTTATAGCAGATCGCGCCTCTGGTATTGCGGTAGTGCCAAATTGGCCTTCGCAACCATGGTCTTTAGTTTAACTCAGCGAGACTGCCGAGAGCGCGTGGAAACAGTACGCGGGACCTATTAGACTATGGGTGAATTTCTGTCACGAGACGGAAACGGACGTTTACGAAGCGAGCGCGAACCGCATTCTCGAATTTCTGCAGAGAAGATATGGTTTAGGAGCCTCCTACGGCACATTAAACTCGGCGCGATCGGCAATTTCGTTGATATCAGCGAACGACGTGACTAACGATCGGATTATCAGTAGATTTTTTAAGGGTGTTTTTCGGCTTAGACCGATGAAACCTCGATACGACGAGATATGGGATGTCGGCATGGTACTTACGTTCATTGCAAACGTATACCCTCTTGAATCATTGAACATTCAACGGTTGTCGGAGAGATTAGTTACGCTGTTAGCCTTAGGTACGGCTCATCGAGTGCAAACCTTCTCGATCATGAGACTCGATAATATTTCTCACTCGGCACAGGGCTTCGAGAAAAAGATCTCGGATATCATAAAAACGTCGTGTCCCGGGGCTTTTCAGCCGATTTTGCTATTGCCGTACTTTTGCGAACAGCCCAGACTGTGCATAGCGAGCACGTTGAAAAGGTATTTGGAAATAATGCGACCGCTTAGGGGCGATTGCAATAATGTGTTAATCACATCAAGAAGGCCCTTCAAATCGGCGAGTACACAAACAATAAGTCGTTGGATCCGATCAGTGTTGGCGAAGAGTGGCATAGGTCCCGAGTTTACGGCACACAGTACAAGGCACGCGTCTACGTCGGCTTCTTTAGCAAAGGGTTTAGATATCAACGCGATAAGAAATACCGCGGGGTGGTCTAAGGACTCGCAGGTATTCGCAAAATATTATAATCGGCCGATTAAGTCGGGCAGGAAAGAGTTTGCAGCGACTGTGTTCGCATAGTTTTAATCGTTTATTAGTTAAGGGGTTACCCTCACTTGCTATTTTGAAAAAATCGATTTTTTTTATTGCATTTTTTTGAAGTGCAATTTGAAGTGCAGTTTTTTTTAATGCGCGGAATAGATGACTCTATGTAAGTTTACAAAAAAAATATTTTCTTCGTGTAAACTGAAATTGAAACTTTAAACGCGTTTTTCTCATAATGGCATTTCTGAAGTCGGTGACCAAGATTACTCGAACACTAATGAACCGATCTTCTTGAAATTTTGCAGGCTTATTTAATACATAAAAATGTAGTCTTTAATCATTCGATTTTTTTTTCGAAAAAAAATGGTCGTTCTATAGCCAAAAACGGCCGTTTTTTTCGTTAAAATCGAACCATTAACTTTGACTGTCCGCGATTTTGTGAAAAATGAATATTTTTTAAAATCCTTCGATTAAAGACTAGTTTATACTTATATTTGACTAAATCCATCCGCATTTTTTTTTCAGATGATCCACTTTGCCGCAATGTTGGTCACCGCAAACCGTGTATATAAAAACATTATTTCATTGACGGCCATTTGCCACTAAACAATGTAATATTTTTCAAAAAAAAAAATTACTGAAAGTTCTTCAAGATGTGTTCTTTAAGATGGTATATTGATCGATTAAAAAAATTTTGTAGTTTTCTTTAAAAAAATTCATGAAAAAGGCCTTTTTTGCGCTACAAGTGGGGGTAACGCCTTAAGATAATACTGGTTGCATTTTGTTAGGTGTGAGGTACAAGGATAAAAACCGTTATTCCTTTGTTCCTTGAGAGACCGTTGGTCTCGATAAAAGTGTGTTTTATGTTGCCTAAGGTTATTTGGAAAATAATAAAATGAGTTATCTCTGAACATCTACGATGTAATCTCGAAAACGAGACACGTAATATAATTAAACGATCAAACGAACTTACCTGTTGTGAAGTTCGATCGTAATTATATGTAGAGCCTCGTTTGAGATGATTACATCCCACCCTCGGAACGTTTTTTTGTTCTTTTTACTATTCCCTCCCCTTCATTTATTGAAATGTGTTGGTTTTATTATTTTTAATCCTTATCGGGTTACTTTAAACAATATGACGTGGAGAGGGAACGACCGCGGCGCCAGGGGGGCCGGGCGGTCTTCTTTTGTTAAGCTCTGAATATTCGTGATACTAGGTGTGGAAGTAGACGGTACTACGATGTAATCATCTCAAACGAGACTCTACATATAATTACGATCGAACTTCACAATAGGTAAGTTCGTTTGATCGTTTAATTTCACGACGAAATGAACGCGACTGGGATTCGAACCCGGGACCTCCCGGTCCGCTGGTTTAGTGGCGAGCACGCTAACCACTAGACCATCGCACCGATGTCTAAATTACAAAAGTAATTAAATTACAAATGCTCGAAGTAATTTGTAATTAAATAAATTCTAATTACAGAAGCTCGAAGTAATTTTTAATTAAATAATTTCTAATTATAAACGCTTGAAGTAATTTGTAATTAAATGATTTTTCATTACAAACGCTAAAAGTAATTATTAATTAGATATGTAATTTCATTCCGTGGGTAATGGCCCACGCCCATCTCTGGTTATGAATAATATACTATTATCCAATCTCACAACAACGAACCGGAAGAATTGAGAAACAGGATGATCGACCTCATGAATCAATACGGACGTTTGGTTCATCCGAGTGAGGCGATTTTTTATTTTGCGTCTTATTGGCATATAAATACGACAGTTGTCCAACAATTATTCAGAAATTATCCGGAGCGAAGGGTTTAACCGGTCGTTGGGTGCGTGGAACATCGTACAGAAACAACCCTAAAAATAATCGATTTATGTTAAGGCCTTATATACGCGAAGAATTTCAAAAAAATTCATTTTTTAATTATTTTTTATTCTATTAGCCCGAACGGTTAGAGATATTTTAAGCTTTACAGAAATGAAAACATTCCAAAAATAAGGTAAGATTGCATTTATAATGGATACGGCGCGGCGCGCCCGACCGCCAACTTCAAAGCGGTTTTTCCACGATTCACTTTTTTGAACCTTGTGAAAGTTCTAACTCGAGAACGAAGGTTCAGATCGCTTTGAAATTTTTATAACATATTCTTAGTATCATCACCTATCGTGTGGTCCACAGAAACAAAAATTTCAGTGACACAAAAAAATATAAAAAATCAAATACCGACAGGAAATTGAGTAAAACATTTTAAGTTTCGAATTTTTATTATAATAATTTTTAAAAAATAATATTGTTGGTTCCCACGGAAGATACATTCATTATTCAATTATAGTTATGTTTATTTTGTTCTCAGACACCCACATCGATGCCGAGAAATTTCACCATCAACGCGCGCGAAAAAAATACATTGCTTTATTATGTTATATCTCCGCCATTTGTTAATATTTCTGATTTTTTTTTACACATACTTAACCACGTGCATAGATGATATGTAAAAAAAATCTTGTCAATATATGCCTAATTTTTGTTTAACCGTGTCTAGAAAAGTACCTTAGAACATCGGCGAAATCGCGTATATAACGCCTTAATGCTATTAACATAAGAGGTAAACGAGTCAGTACGAAATTTTGGGAAATTTTCCAAAAATCATGCGCACCATGATAACTCGAAAGCTTTAGACTTTGGACTAAGGTAACCTAGGTTAGATATATGTTCCTAACGAGGTGACCTATCACCCCCTTAAGGCTTTGCATCGAGCTTCTTAACACCATGTATAAATACGAAATATATATAGCATATTAGCTTCGAAAGACCGCAGCGCCACCCTTAGCATTCGCTATTTTGGCACGAGTCGAACGGGCGAGTTTGGACTCTTGTATCTCTGTCTCCATGCGTATATCGATGAGTAGGTAGGAAAGAGTGCCATGGGTGTCACCAATGAATGGAAAACGATCACGCGTCGCAACGACACGAGCATTTTTTGTTTCAAGACGTGCACACAAGATTGATAGAACCGAGTCAACCTAGCGCTACCAATACTACCATCGTATAGCCCGGAGGCGTCTGAAAAGCGATCATTGGCTAAATCTGTGATGCGTAGGTAGACTTGAGGTCAGGTAGAAATGATCCCCCGCGTCGCTCGCCGCGACTCTCGCTAAAGAAATATGGTACGCGGAAGTGCTCGTTGCCTCTGAATGAAACGAGAGACTCTCGCGGCAACCTGCCAAATGGATGGTAGGTTTTTCTTTTCCCGCCTCCCAGAAATAAACCATCTTCGGTGGTGGTCGTCCAAGCCTTGAGCAAGTTCGTCAATTGGAGTAGGAATGGGGAGTGGGGTTTGAAAAACGAGTCTCAGGCTTGTTTATTTCTGTAATTGACCATTTTCTAGCACGCGGTATGGCTATTCGCGACTATGAGATTCGATAGCGTAATAATTGAGTAGATTCTAGTGGTGCACTTTTCATCCGTGTATTACTCTATAATGAAAGGTTTTCGATTCTTGGTCCTGAGCGCGTGCTTTTGTTGGCTTCTCAGTAGACAAAGTGACCCACATCGACACATTGTTCGTGCAAGCAGATCTGCAATATTCCCCGAATAATCGATTACAGTGGTGGGGCGCACTCGCGGGGTTATTATTCAGGAAGGTAAAGGGAGGTGTGTACCTTGTGGTCGCCGCAGATGGACCCGTCGGCCGCAGCGATTTCCGTGCCCTTGCAAGTCTTGTCGCCTCCCGACAAGAAGCAGCCGAGTTGCACGCACGGATCACGCTCCGTCTGCAAATGAAAATCAATGGAATCGCCGATGAATAAGAAAAGCGAAAATTATTTCCATAAATAACAAGGAGGACGGACAAACAAACGAACATCAGTGATTCTCGAAAACTGGTACACTGACCCTGCACGACCGCGTTCCCACGAGTCTTTTGCACTGTTCGTCCAAGGTCATCAAACTTGCCGGCAAAACGCGATTCAGAACTACCGAAGCTTTTGGCTCGTCGAACAGGCACGCCGAGGCGTTCGAGCTGTTTCATATTAATTGTTTCCAAAATTATCGTCGTCGATTGTGTGTCGGGAACAACAACAACAACAACAACCACAACAAAAGTGGAGACATTGGAGAGGGAAATTGGATTTATACTTGAAGAAGTTGTCGAACGCGATCAAGCTGCAGTTGGACCAGTCTTGGGATTGCGCGGTGAGGATTGGAGTCGCGGCCATTATGTTACCGGTCTCGCTCGAGCACGGAGTTTCCCCTGCCCCGTCATGATGCGCTCCTAGCCTGAAAACACGAGATTGACTCGGACTACCGGCGTTTCCTAGGCATTTTCAACGTACCACTTAATTTTGACAAAAGTGGCGGAAGAGTGGTTTTTCGCCGTAGACTCACAAATGACCGAGTTCGTGAGCGGCGGTCTGCACACCGTCGAAGGCTCCCTTGTCCTGAATCACAGCCACCCCGAAATCCATCCGGGAGTCGTGTTCGTTGTTCGCGCAGGCACCCGCGTCGTAGGCATAACCTGTAGGTTCATCTCTCTGTCCTTAGTCCGAGCGAGACGACTCGGTGCAAGGGAACCAGTCCTGACTAGCTAGTCGGTGCAATGGATGAACCACATGACGATCGCGTATGAAACGGACACGGAGGTGCGATGGAGATAGCAATGGTTATGATTATGACCACCACCACCCTCACTCTTTGTACAAACTATTTTCCAATTCATAAAATGACGTTGAAGTTTGCATTGTTGGAATGCATCGATATTTTTGTTTTCTTTATTTTTATTGTTACCCCAAGCCTTTGGGTTCGCGCGCACTGCGGTGCGGTAAGTTGAGGTGCGTTTTTTAAATCGCAAAAACGCGAAAAACACGAAAAAACGCGGCAATAGATTTGGTACGCGCACTGCGGTAGAATTTCTGTGCGTTTTGCCATTCGTATCGCGACCTTCGTCGAAGAAGCACGGCCATGGACTACGAAACCAAAGTCCGCATTTGCGTTGATTGATTAATGAAGTGCACAAACAAACATAAGCGCAAGCAGTATAAGACCTGTCGAGGGTTAAAAAAATATAGCATATGATGATTTGCGTTTGTATCCGAAAACATTCCTTCACCGCGTTTCGAGCACTACTGCGGCGATCTGCGGCTTTTTTTGGTGGTGCGCGGGGTTTCATATGAGCCCATAAGGTGCAACATTTCCGTGCGGAGACGCACCGCAACAAATCTGTAGCACACCACACAATTCTAATCCGCACGCGATTTTTTCTCGCAGTGCGCGCGATTCCACTGTGGTTCAAACTTCACAAATTTTGCGAAAAATATCGCACGGAATTTCACCGCAGTACGCGGTAGGAATTTTTTGTCTTCAATTTTGAGGTCGTAATTTTTTATATGAATGTGTAGAACACTTTGAGCGATATATTTACAGCGTAATTCGGCAAAAAAATAGGTGATTAAGCAGAATGAATTTTCGTTGCATTCCAACTATGCAAATTTCAACGTCATTCCATAAAATCGAACGTATCATTCGATTGCCCACGTCTACGGTGATTAGCTTTTTTACCGAGCGTTCCGAATACGCAGTAGGAATCTTGTGGCTGGCACATGTTCAACCTGCCGGAAAAACGATACATTTTTTTTCCTTTGAGGGGTTTGCTCAGGGTCGAATTAATTTTGTCCAGTATACAAGGAGGAAAGCCGGAGAGGGGTCAGTGAGACATTTCAATGTCTCAATGAGCCCCCAACCATATTTGCCCGGATTTCTGGCCGTTATCGAGGCAATCAAAGTCTTTCATCGAATGCTCACGGTGTCATTGTGAAAGCGACGTCGAACGCAAAAGGGACGGTCGGCCGGACTAGGGTTGACACGAACTTGCCAAAGTCCGCTAGGGTGCCGATGACGTTGAGCTTGTTTGTGGAAACTTTGTTTTTCGTGATGTACGACAGTGCTGTGCTGTCCTGATGACAAAGAGCAATAACATCGAAATTGATGGCTGGTCTCTAGAGTCATAGTCAGTTGTCAGAACTTACCCCGGCAATGATTATTCCGGCAATGTTTAGTCGAACTTTAGGGAATTCCAGATCCCTATAACGCAAGTCCACAGCGTTCCAGAAAGGCAGCAGATATTCCAACAATTGCGCAATGTTCCCATGCCGCCTGGGTCAAAAACAAAATCCAATAACGTTTCTCGATCTTCAACTCCTTTTTCTTTTCCGTCCTTAGGCATAACTTACTGGAAAGTCGCGTAATCGGTAATGACTAAAATCTGCGGGTATACGATGTCTGGGAAAATAGCTCGTTTCGTTCTTGACATATTCCTCCTCGAGGCAATCTCGATAGCTAATTAGGAAAAAAAAAACAAGAAAAAACGAGACTCTCGGATTGCACCATCGCAGCGGAGATGTTTTATTTTACTCACGCCTGGCGACGTCTCTCCTGTCCCCTGATGATTCGGGATTCCTGTAGAAGATGACGTGCGAATGAGGCGCGTCGTACGCTCCGCCAGTGACGTTGTTCGAAAAATCGTTGGGCTTGGACAAGTAAGCCTGGTCGTTGAAACGATCAGGCAGTGGCCTCAGAATCCAACCCTCCGATCCTACGTTACCGGACTGTATGGCCGAGTGGACAAATGTGATTGTGATATACGGTGATGGATGTTGAGGAGGACGCGAAATAATCGGTTGGGATTTTGGTAATTTATTTAAGGCGGGGGGGGGGGGGGTACTTCTGCGGGTTACTTGTTTTTTGGTGGGTCTGTGGTATACATTGTTGAGGAAAGCGCTTGTGTAAAATAGCCGTTTTCAACTCACGATAAAGTTGCGTCCGTCCACGCTTCTCTTGACAATCAAGGTGGTTCGCTTCTGTCGATCCTCGAGCATTTTTCCGACCACGCTCATCGCCTATAATCGAGCATATATATATAAATATTTTTTTTTCTTGTTACTACCTTAATATAAAGGCAAACGGATGCCGGTTCCGCGGTTGATCGTCACTCACGTGTGCTACGTTGTGCAAATAAACTCGGGCCCTGGTAGTTTTCGCGAGGTAGACAGGGGTCTCATAGCTCGCGAGTATCCCCTCGGTTGGATGCAGCCAAAGATCGACGCCCTTGCCGAAAGCGTTTAGACGAACTCTCATAGTAGTGTCCGCGGAACGCCGGTGCAATGTTGGCCATTTGAGCGACACGACCTCGTACTCTGGTACAGCTGCGATCAAAGTTAAGAAGAATCGTTTGCCTTCGAGAAGAGCGGCTTCAGCAAAATACCTTCCGTGTTCGAGACCGAGAATACGCCCTGCAGTTCTTCTTCATGCATTTCCAAGTGGACTTTTACCCGAGCAGATATTGAACCGGCCGAGAACGCGAGTACAGCGAAGGTCCATACCAAGTCTGCACAATCTTGGCATTAATAGTCTTCGGTTGCTTATTTATCACAATTATTCACTCGAATAATCTTGCGATACTACTCACTAGCTATGATTTTCTTCATGTTGGACGCAAAGTTCGTTTACACGAGTCGAGGTGTACGATACTCGCTTTTCCAATTGCTGGGAGACAATGTTCCCGTGTTTGTTTTTTCAGTGCCCAAGACGTGTATCTCTTTGCCAGATCCTTAGGAACACCTGGCCAACCATCGTTGCGACTGTGCGCCGCATAATTGTCCAATTAGACATTGTATTCCCAACAATACCCCTTGACGAGCGCATGCCAGAGGAGAGCAATTATTCATTTTGCACAGTTGATATCGATTTTTCGATCGCTAATTAGGTACGTACGATCGGGCAGGAAAGGATCACGAAGACTTACGGCGCGAAGAACAATTAGACGGATGTTCATCTTGACTTGAAATGTTTATTCTCTTAGACTAGGTGAACTTGTAAATTACATTGTGTTGAACAAACAAAGAAAACGTCGCCGCGGTGGATGGCCTTCGGAGTTGCGATGTGTTCCATTTTGGTGCTAAACGCGCACGCATTGACTGTTGATGCAGTACTGCAAAAGGGGATGAAGAAGAGACGTGTATTTCGGAGCTTTTCTCGATTTGGTTTTATCGATGTGAGTTACTGACCCGCTTGAATATGTCATTTGGATCGCCGCAGGGTGTGCCTTCAAGAGCCCGTTGGTAACTTTGCTCGCAATCGCCATACCAGTTCAGACAATGGATACCCTCGCAAATATTCTCATCGATAGTCTGTAAAAAAATGATTCTGCAAATTTTACGGGCCAAACAAAGTGCCGTAGAAACCTCGAGAAATCCAGACGTAATTTAAACCCAAACAAGTTGGCATTCGGCTTATCCAAGGAATAAAAGAGTAACGTACGTTGCAAGGACTTCCAAGCTTGTAACGCGCGCACTGCTCTTCGAGGCTCCTGACTTTTCCGGGTAATAATCTTGGCAACTTGTTGCCGTATGCTGGGGGTGGCTGGTACATACACTCGTAGTTCCGAGAGCTACAATAATCGTCGTGATCGCGAGAACGAAAAAGTATATTTACAAAGGTGGCTCGAGGTGGCCCGGGGTTATTATTCAACATGTATTCGTAACGTACTCGATTTGCCTTTCAAATTCGTCGAGCGAGCAAGAGGAGAAAGTGCTCGAGTTGTTAGTTAAAAAGTATGCAAATGACATGATGAAGCCATTATGATACTCGCAATCGTCCCTGTCGTTCGGGTCGTGATGCAGGCCGAATCTGCGAGCATCAATATATTTCCATATATTTGGGAAAAATGTAATTAGCAAAAATGACGAGTGAAAAATAATTGATCGACTCTCTCACGCGTGTCCCAATTCGTGAGCTGCGACGTGAACACCCAAAAACGAGTTGTCGTCTTGAGCAATGATAATGGCTTCTACGCGTTCGATGGCTCGACTGTTCTTGCACGTAACACCTACCCACGACTTGCCTAAAAACAGACGATCGCTGGATGCGTTTGCTGCTGGAGCGCCGGCACAAGTACACTCGCCCACCTAGTGTGGCACCACAGCAATACTTACCTAAGACATGACCCTCTTTCAGTCCGAACGAACGTCTGCCGGAAGTTCGAGATCGTTAGCAATTTGTTATTTGAGTGATGTTAAGGTAGTCAAATTGACTAGAGACTCTTGTCATTCGAGCTGCTTTTTCTCCTCGTACTTACTTAGTCAAGGTGAGTGTCAAGTCGTAGGCCTCCGGGGGAATCGTGTCCTTTATGAGGTAGTAAAATCTTTTAGCCGCTACCATCGCCGGCAAGGAGTCGAAAGTGTTTACGGCGACAACCCTATCCGAAATAAAAGGCAACCCTCTGTCTTCCTGCAATTCGTTTGTTCATTTTTCACAATGTTACGTCCACTTCTCCTTTCCTTTTTTTCGCGACAATATATTTTTTGTTCATGGTTAAAATGATTCCTTTTTGCCTCTTTCTTAAAGAAAGCTACTTACGATAGCTATGAGAATTGCCGCAACGTGGAATCTGAAACTGGGATATTCGAGGGCGCGGTACTTGAGGTCGATACCGTTCACAAACGCCATCAAGTATTCCAGATAGGCGTAAATATCGTTCTCTTGAGACCTACAAAAAATTACGTTACAGAGAGAGAGAGAGTTTAGAGACAATAAAATTACAGAGAGAGAGAGAGAGAGAGAGAGAGGATATGAGGGATTGGCTGCTTTCCGATAGCGAGCGCGATTCACTCACTTGAATAAACTATAATCCACAACTAGGAGAAGCTTCGGATAGAGAATATACGGAACTCCGGAATCCCGTCGGAGCGACACTTTGTCATTTTCTAAGAATGAGGAGAAAAAGTGGTAGTTAAAAAAATCAATATCGAATATTGTATACAGCAGGTATATTGATTGTTATGAATAAATTAAATACATTTTAATGCGAATAGGCGTCTTGGTGAAAAAAGTAGCTAGTTGGAAAAGAATCGGAATCGGATCAAATGGACTTACCCGTGAGCGACAGATCCTCGAACTCCCCTTGGATCCTGTATACCACGTGATACGAAGAAACAGATAAATCGTTCTCGGAATGGCCCGCCTCTCGACGGAGCTCGACGTACTCGTCGACGATTCTACTAGGTAACGATCTGACTCCTAGATTCATAGTTCCGATCCGTCCGTTCTGCGCGTGACCGAAAATGAAACAGCTCGCTACAGGGAGGCAAAAACGCGATGGAAAAAAGGAGGCTGTTATTTTGGCAAAGGAAACCTTACAAGGGTCGTTCTTCCGTGTTGATCCGTGCCGATGACGAATGAAGCCGAGTATTCAGGATCCTCGAAGAGTTTGCCGACGTTTCTCATCAACTGCTCGATGGAGGAAAAAAAAACAAGACAGTTAATTTTGTACGTGTGATGCAAGATTTATCGGATAAGATTGAACTAACGCCAGGCTGCAGCTCGATATTGACGCCCGTGGGCCGGTAGGGATCGAATCTACTGTAATAAACGGGTGTCTCTTCCGTGACCAAGGTCGAATTCTTCGGATGAAGCCACAGATCGACATTACTGCCGAAAGTTCGAATTTTGATGTGCTTTCCAGGCGGTAGTGAATTTCCGGTATACGCTCTTTTGTGCAATCGATCTACGATCTGAATATCCACCAACTCGTGCTCTGTCAATGACAAGGTTTTAGTCTTAAGCGATCGGAGGCTAAACAAGGGTGCAAGATGGTGCATTTGGGTAAACATTTTTTTTATTCACTCACGCGAATTGGCATCCAACTGCAAGAACTCTACGATCGGATCTCGGCTCTCGTTCGTCTGGCGATTACATATTATACATTTATTTACACAAGATTTTTTCACAAATAACCATTACATTTCTTTCTTTCTTCGATTAATCGCGTTTTTCAACATTAATAACGATTTTTTCCCCTACCTTGTCATAGCAGAGAGAACGTTGCACGATGGCAAGGCAAAGGAGGCCTACAATCAATAGCGACATAGTGCCGTAGGATGATGAAAAAAAAAGTACGTTGGTTGATTTTGCTCGCAAGGAGGTTCGCGACTTGTCTGCCAAATTTCGCCCCAATCCCCATCTAATAAACGATTTTTGCGGCGTGTTCAGTCACCCGATATTGATGTACGACACATGCGCGAATTCAGCCATCTATAAATAGCGACAACCATGTTTTTATTAAAACGATGAAAATCGGACGTGAATTATTCCGGCTGATGCGTATTGCACAGACAAATAACGATTTTTTTCGCACGTTTCGGTGGGCAATCTGGTCGAGTGCGTTTTGCGCCCCACGAGTTAAAAAGATATATCCGTACACTGAGAGAAATGAATGGTGTTCTCAACCCTATTTTAGTTATATTTTATATTTCCCTGAGGGGACAATAATATTTTATAGCCATAGTTGCTGCCGAAAGTACCTATAGTACTGCTTATGGATGTTTTAGCAGTTGCATGAATTACCAGGTTTGTAAGTATGAAACCGGAATTTGCCCATAGGTGGCGCTAGATGTCGATGCAGTTACCGACACATCACGTCAGCGGTGTCTTGTTATTGTATTGATATCTGACAAAGATTTCCAACTCACAATAACACGAGTTTCATTCAGTAGCATTAGTTTCTTAGAGATAAACATGTCGAGTTTTGTGCCAACAAATTACGATTTGCGGACAGCACTACTTTTCTGTTTTCATCTGAAGAAAACCGCAGCCGAATCGCATCGAATGCTTGTGGAGGCGTTTGGTGAGCATGCTCTCGGTAAAACACAGTGTTTCGAGTGGTTCAAACGGTTCAAAAGTGGCGATTTTGACGTGAGGAACGAAGAACGTGGAAGACCACCGAAAAAGTTTGAAGACGCTGACCTGCAAGCCTTGTTGGACGAAGACGACGCTCAAACACAACAACAACTGGCGGATCAGTTAAAGGTGACCCGAGAAGCCATCTCCAGTTACTCTGTATCATATCATTACAATAAACGTGTTTTTTCTGTACAAAAATTCCGGTTTCATACTTACACACCTGGTATGCACTTACGTTACCCAGGTAGGAATTGACGATGAAAAAAGGGCTCGCCAAGCTCTGAAACAAGGCTCACATTTTTTAATTCAGGCTGAGCACCAGTCTGATTTCAGGCCTAGCTGAACCTCTGAATGATAACGCGGTTTCAGGCTCTTGCACACAGGCTTGACCAAAGGCTGGTAGAAAAGCCTGTACTAAGCCTGAAACGACGAAACAACAAGCCTCAAAACGAGCCTTAATGAAGCCTTCACGAGCATTTATGACCAGGCTTTTCCCAAACTCTTCCCGAGGCTATATGAGGCCTGTTTTTAGTTTTCTATATTCTACATTGGGGTAAATTTAATAAATTTGTAAAGAATTCATTTGATTTATTATATATATTTATTATTTGTTACAAAATATATATAAAAAATATTTTTAAAAACAATACTTTATTTTATTGCGTACTTTTATTTTCGTATACACTTTTTTGTGTACCTCATAAATATCGATAAGAGCATATGTTTAAATGTTCTGAGCTGCCTCCTTCGCTTTCGTTTTTCGTGCCTTCGCACCCGACAAATTTATTGCTAAATTTTTTTTTCATAAAAGTACAGAAAAAATATTATTTTAAACTTATTTTATTTTATCACAACCTGAAATAAGCCTGCATCCAGCCTTGATTTTTCAGCCTCAAAATTCACCGGCTGAATGACGCTTGAAATAACCCTGAGTTTAGGCTAAGCAGCCAGTCTTGGTTCCAGGCTGCTCCAAACGATGCAATGAAACCTGGGCCAGGTCTGTCTCACTCAGGCTCGGTGAAACAAGGCTCGCACAAGCTTGTTTCCATCGTCAGCCTTTTGATTTCCTACCTGGGTAACCACAGCCATCAACATTACAAACATATTTTTATTGTTTACTGCTATACGGTATTGTAAGTTTTCATAAAATCGATATTTCTTGATACTATCGAAAATTTCCTTTCCCAAGATCCTAATAGTACGCCGTACATTGTTATCATTTTATTGGTACAGTTGGTTCGATGGCTCGCACATCGAGCTTGGTGCGCTCCGCACCAAATCCGCTCGTCTGGACGCAGCAGCAGACCGTTTGGCGCTTAGGGCTTTAATGCTTTTATAGTGATTTGTACCATATTATAAGATGTGGCCTGCTATATGTGTATTTTGTGTGTTATTCAATTATGTTGGTTCAAGGCATCAATGCGCATCTACTAAATGCATCGAATATTTTATAAATCGGAAATAAAACAAAATACGCAACTGAGAGTTTTCCCTCGTTGATTTTTAAAAATTATAATTCGTCATTCCCTGACCTCCGGTAATGATTTATTTGGGTGAAAATATTTCGCCTACACGCAGAAGCGAACCTACAGCCTAGCTGCCTATCTTCGGCCTAAACTACTCACGCTGCCACTACGCTACCGCGAATGCTTTTCGCATCTTGAGCGTAGATATGGCATAAGATACAGAAGTAATTCTGGCTGTACTTCTGAAAACCTGTTACCTCCGATTTAGGTGAAATTTTGTAGTAATTTTTTTTTATAATATACGTCACTATTCCAATGGATTTTTGGTGCTTGCAATAGTTTAGTACCATATAATAGTGAGTTTGTACCATATTATATGGTACGACCTGCTAAATGCAGAGTAATGTGTGACCTACAAAAACAGATGGTTGTACACTACAAGAAGAAATGTTGAACTGATATCCTTTTTTTGCAATGGAACATATATACTATATGTAACAGTGTGTTAGATCCGCGTAGTTTTTAAAATTGCCAAGTTGCGCCATAAGTAAACTTTATCCTAATTTTCGTTCCAAAAGTCACATTGAATAAGGTCTGCAAACCAATTATACTCCACAAACGTTAATGTTAACCATATAAATTGTACAAACTTCGAAAGAATAGTAGAACTTTGACTGAACAAAACCTAACGTACAATATGTAACATTAGTATTCGTACGCCGATTTTATGATAGCTCTGAATTAAGGGATCAGCACGGTATAAAATTTTTCAAAATATCGATTTTTTGCATCATCCGATAGTGTAGACGGTTAAAAACATGCTGCTAAATTTTTGGGGCGAAATTCGAATTATTCTGGTTGCTACAGCCTTTCTTGGAAAAAGGGATTCGACCAGCTGCGTGAGGCCTGGCACGGACGGACGTGGTTTCTCGAAATGTCGTTTTTCAAAACGGCGTACACTCTCAAAGGAAGAGTTTTCAAGCTATCCATCTCAAATTTTGACACAACATTTTTCACACCATTCTTCATCTTGCTACAGAGGCTTTTTTAAATCTTATAATTTTTTTACGAAAAACTGACGAAAGAATTGGTTAAAATCGATACTTTTTTTTCAGATCGCCGCTATTTTGTCAATTTTGATTTTAAATAACCTCTGCAGCAAGATAGCGACTTTCATGCTGATTAATAATCTATTTACAAATTTCGTTTCAGATAATATTTACGGCCACAACCGTGTACACCGTGAGGGCTCCTTTTTTTCGAAGATATTTTCAACCGTTAAAAAAATGAAAATAAACTATCAAAAAATTATTTTCTGTTCTTCATGAGTGCTTTGAATTGACATAGAAAAATCAGACTGTTTAGCGTTTTTTAATGATCGAAACAAAAAACGCAAAAATCAGCTATTCTTCGACTCGTAACACTGTGATGAGCCCTTAACCATATCCATATTGTCAAGCCTTTTGCGATAGTGAATAATCATGTCGGGGATAACAGATAGTCAAACACGCGACCCAAAACGCATGTTTAGATATATGTTTTCGCTTTTAGTCGTGTTAACCATATTATGATCGCGGCGTCAATAAACTATAACGAATTTTACCATCCCCTCTTCTACTATGGGCGTTAGTTGTAAATAGCTTTTATCTTGATATTTTTTATTATTCTTCAATCGAGGAGCGATTTTGAATATTGCTTGCCTAATGCCGCTTGACACGGAAAAGCGTCCCAGATAGACGGATGTACCTCATATTGGCATCATATGTACATCATCACGGCGACATAGTAAGTCTCACAGCTGTGTATCCCTTATGAGTGCTCCCGTTGAAGTCATATTTGCATCACATGATGATTCACAATAATACATCCAAATGAAGCAAAGTTGTTCTCACGCGAATATGCATGCAGTGAATTCATCAGACTAGCAAAATCGGCTCACGAATATCTAACAATAAGTGAGTGCATTTGGGGCACATATGGGTGTCACGGCGTGAAGAAATTGTAGTGCTCATACGGAGCTCATATTAGCGGCATGGCGTGACGTAACTATGCTGTGCTCATATGAAGCTCATATGAGTGTCATAGCGTGAAAAATAAAAAAATCCAAAAATGTTGATTAAAAAGATCTGGTAGGATTTTCATATCTATATACTTTATTCATATTCCTGCCTATATGATAAATGGATTAAAACGTATCCTCCCTAGTTGAAGTTTTTACCTACCTACGGTTTGAACTTACGTCTTCTAATTCGAGAGCTGAGCGCGCCAGCTACCTAGCCATTCTAACAGTTGTGCAAACTTTCTTTGTGTCTTTGCCTATTTGTATCATTCTGGATTTGTATGCATATTGCCGTCATATTGCTTGCATGGCATGTCTACTATCAGTGCTAACCCAGTGAATTCATCAACACAAGTCATTGGATGAAGTAAAATTTGCAGATATTAATTGTGGACACTTGAGCACAGCGATATGAGTTCAACCTGCTCCAAAGGTACGATGCATTTGTAAACGACATATTGAGATCAAAATGCTTTGTACATTGACGATACTAAATGAGTTCACGGCTTTGCATCATGACATGTAGTCAATACGCTCTGAAATTTGCTTCATCAATTGTATGCACGGCGTGATAATCATGACTGTCTATCTGGGGTGGGTCCCCGCGAGGACAGCAATCATCGCTTATTTATCGCATGTTCGCGCGGGAAAAGAGGAAGGCTGAAAGCGCGACGAACAATAAGACGAATGCTCTCATCTTGACTTGAATTCTTTATTCCCTCAGACTATTTAACCTTCGCTTGCGAAGGACATTGAGGACAAGCAAGAAAAAAAGTAACCGCAACGATGCCTTTTGTAGGCGTGCGAGGTAGTTCCATTTTGGTGCTGCTAAACGCGCACGCATCGATTTTGAACGCAGTACTGCAAAATAAAATGTAGAGGATACGTGAATTTGGTGTTTTCTCGGTTTGGTGTGCCCGCATGGGATACTACTGACCCGCTCGAATATGTCGTTCGGATCGCCGCACGGAGTGCCCGACAGAGCGGCCGTGCCACTTTTGTAACATTCGTTACCCGCGTCCGCGCATCTGACATTGACGCAAATGTCCGCGTCCGTGGTCTGCAAGAAAAGGATATTGGAACAAATGGAGATGGGAAGAAATTGGCTTTCGGCTTGTAGAGGCAAACCGGAAAAACGAACGTACGTTGCATGGAGCTCCGAGACCAAAACTCTCGCACTGCTCTTCGAGGCTTCTGACTCTTCCGGGCAACAATTTCGGTAATTTCTTGCCGCTTATTACGGGTGGCTGGTACATACACTCGTAGTTCCGGTTGCTGGGATCATCATTTTCACGATCGTTGCGAGAACGAAAAAGAAGATAGGAACGTTTACAAAGAGGTGGCTCGCGAGATTACGAAAAGTTGACCTGGCAGGGCTCGCTAGTGTGTTACGTACTCGATTTGCTTTTGAAATTGATCGAGCGAGCAGGACGAGAAAGTGCTCGAGTTTCTCGTGTAATGGGGTGCGAATGACATGATGAAGCCGTTGCTGTACTGGCAATCGTCCCCGTTCGTCGGGTCGTGTCGCAGCCCGAATCTGCGAACATCGTGATCTTGTTGTCTCATTTTTTCGACAAGTAGGTACCGCGATCAATGAATGATCGATTAGTCAATTGCCTCTTACGTGTGTCCCAATTCGTGACTCGCAACATGAACACCCAAGAAGGAATTGTCGTCCTTACAAATCGCGATTGGTTCCACAACTTCGTACTCTTGGCTATTTCTGCACGTGACACCCACCCACGCCTTGCCTGCAACGATTCTTCGATTCATTTGATTTTCCGATCACTGATCGACCCCTCCGCGCTCCTACTTACCCATAACGTCACTCTCCTCCAATCCGAACGAGTATCTAGTCAAAGTTGAATCACCATTTGATTATTTGGGCTGTTGCAAATGGGGGACGATTGGTCTATCGGGGTTATTTACCCCGTGGTGGTGGTGGTGTTCAAAAGTCTATTTGACTTTTGAACACCACCACCACCACCCCCCCCCCGTTATTTCTCGTTGGACTTACTTGGTTAACGTGATTGTCAAGTCATACGTCGACAAGGGAATCGCGTTTCGAATGCGGTAGAAAAATCCTTTGGCCGCTATCATCGAGTTGAAGGATTCGAACGCGTCCTCGCTGACCATCTCGTCCGAGATGAAAGGCAGCCCTCTGTCTTCCTACAATTAGTTTGTTTATTCATCATAAACTTGTCTTCTTTTTTCGACGATATATTTTTTCTTGGTTCAAATACGCCCTCTTAATTGTCAAGGTATTCCTTCCGCGGAGGGTCGTATTTTGTTGGGGCGTATAGGCAGGGCCCTTCTGAATCATCGGTAAATTACGGTGGCGCTTAATAAAAATAAGGTACAATCAATTCTTCAAACTCAACGATAAACTTGAAAGACAAGTTTCGCATAGATTTAGTACATTTAGACATTTTTACATTTTCCCGGAAAGTCGCAGTTACTTCTTCCGCTAATCACATTTTTCAAGGTTTTATCAATCGGATTTGCTTTAAACACTCGGTCACCCCCTCTTTTTATTGTTGTTACAGAATCTACAGAAATCTTTACATGCGTGGAGCAGTTTTTATCAGACATCTAGGATTGTTTGGTATTAAAATTTTGCGATATAAATGTGGTCAGCATGTCGTCTTCATAATGTGCCGTATGAATTAGATGATTTTTTGTCCAAAAGTTCGCGTAACCTGGTTAGAAAATTTTCGAGTATACTGGAATGTACTTTTGCTCCATTGTGAGCGAAAAGCACTATATTGTTAAACATTTGATTTCGTGAAAGGAATACCTTGAAGAAAGTTACTTACGGTAGCAATGAGAATTGCCGCAATGTGGAATCTGAAACTGGGAGATTCGAGGGCGCGGTAATTGAGGTCGATGCCGTTTGCAAACGCCATCAGATATTCCAGATAAGCGTAAATATCGTTCTCCTGAGACCTGCAAAAAATTACGACAAAGAGTGAGGGAAAGAGAGAGAGAGAGAGAGAGAGAGAGAGAGAGAGAGAGAGAGAGAGAGAGAGAGAGAGAGAGAGAGAGAGAGAGAGAGAGAGAGAGAGAGAGAACGAATAAGAGGGATTTATTAGTCGTTTCCCGAAGCCAAACAGAATCGTGTACCAACTTGAACAAACTATAATCGACGGCTATGAGAAGTTTTGGATACACGATGTACGGAATAGCGTTGGACGGTGGACCTCGGCGGAGCGACGTTTTGTCGTTTTCTACGAACAAGGAGAGAAAGATTTTTCATTCTTTCGAAAAATGGTCCGTCCAAAGGCGAATAAATTCGTGGGGAAAGGTAAACCGTGTCTACCCGTCAGCAGATAATTTCCGTAGTCTCCTCGGATCCTATATACCACGTGATACGAAGTAGCGGATACGTTGTCCTCGGAATGGCAGGCATCGCGACGCAGTTCCACGTACTCGTCGATGACTCTACCGGGCAACGATCTGACTCCTACATTCAAAGCTCCGATCCGGCCGTTCTGCACGCGAGCAAAAAACGATCTCGCTACAGTGAAGGATAAACGAGAGAAGAAAACCTAGATAATCTCAATGATGCGAGAAGAATTCTTACGAAGGTCGTTCTTCCTTGTTGGTCCTTGCCTATGACGATCGAAGCCAAGTACTTGGGATCCTCAAATATTTCCCCGATCTTTCTCATCAACTGTTTTAACGGATTATGATTATCTTTGATGATTCAGCCAATAGATTGCCTATTTTCAATGATTTTTCATTCAAAATAGAAATGGACTAACGCCAGGCTGCAGTTGGACGTTGACTTGTCCGGGTTTGTAGGGATCGAACATGCTGTAATAAACGGGTGTACTTTCCGTGAACAAAATCGAATCCCTGGGATAAAGCCACAGATCGACATCACTGCCGAAAACACGGATTTTTATGTGCCTTCCAGCCGGTTGTGAATTTCCCGTAGACGCTCTCTTGTGCAATCGATCGACGATCCGAATGTCCACCAGCTCGTGCTCTGCCGAAGAGAACGTTTCATTCTGTACCGATCGGAAGCTAAGCAGGGGCGCACGGCCAAATCTAAGAGTAGACGAACAAAAGATAGCGCATTTTTTCTCATCAACTCACGCGAATGGGGATCCAGCTGCAAGAATTCGACAATCGGATCTCGGTTCTCCTTCGTCTGGCGCCGAAACACATTTTTCATTAATTTACATAACGCTTTTATTGCGAAAAAGCATTTGATTGTTTTGTTTACCTTGTCATCGCAGAGACATCGATGTTGCACGATGGCCAGGCACAAAACGGCTACAAACGATAGCGACATGCTGCGTGGATAATTGAATTGTGTTTTTTTATTCCCCTTTTCCGTCGTTTTTATCCTCAACGAGGTTCATGGACAGTCCGCCATGTCTCTCATAATGCCGAGCTAATAAACTATTTTACCAACGTGTTAAATCACTCATGATTAATGAACGACACCTGTCGCGAATATCAGTTGTCCCACATTGAGAAGATTAAGCACGACATTTATTATTTCAGCTGATGTTGCTGGCATAGAAAAATTAGGAGCTTCGGCCACACGGTTCAATGGGTAATCGCATCGTGTCTTGTCGCGAAGGAACGGCGCGTCGTACGATCGGCGCGGCGGCGCGGCGGTGTGGTAGTTTGCTTGACTCGCTAGAACGTGCATATATTTTTCAACAAGCAACGGGCAAAAGGTTTTTTTTCACGAATTTAAGTCAAAACTCGTTGATCTGTGACCGCGACGAGAATGGGACAATTTCAGGCTACGAGGAACGATAATTCCGCCAAAAAGCTCATTTATTGTTGACAGAAAAATAATAAACATTGTATTGTTTGTGGCGCCTGGTCGTTGTTCCGTGTCGTAAGATAACAGAAGAATGCGGGCTCGCGATGTAGTTGCGGTCGGTTCGAGTTTACGACGAATGCCGTGTCCCCGGGCCATTGCGAAACTGTCAGACACGGACGCACTCGTGCTGAACGCAGTACTGCAAAAATAATGATGAAAGGTTGGAAATGAAATAAAGTAAAAATAGGGGAAGAGAGAAAATGAATATCCAGAGGGCGCGACACCCTCGAGACGATGAGGTCGCTTTTACACTGACCCGTTGCAGTATCTCGTTCTCGTCGTTGCACGGGGTGCCCACGAGGGCTGGCTTCCCAGTCTCGGTGCACTGACGCTCCTTCTCATCGTAGCACGCCATATTCGTGCAGATATCCAAATCAGCAATCTGCAAGAGGAGACACGATTGTTCTTTGTCTTTGGAATAAAAGCGCGTTTTTGCGGAATAAACTCACGATACAGGGCGGGCCGAAATTCAATGTAGCGCACTGCTGGGCCAGACTGACGATCCTTCCGGGCACCAAGTTCGGTAACTTTGCGCCCTCCCTTATCCGCGGCCTCTCGAACAAACAGTCCAACTTGTGATTTCTGCGAGAAATATCAATGAATTATATGTCCGCTCTGCAACGGCGATGGACCAAGGTAAAAGAAAAAAAAAAGACTGACTGGAGGTTTTCCTGAAACTGCCTCAGCGAGCAGTTGGAGAAGGAGGAAGACTTCTTGGTGAATACTGGTGCGAACGACATGAGAAAACCATCCGTGTAGTTACAGCTGACCGGTTCTACCGTATCGTGGTCCAGCCCCATTCTGTCGGACAAAACCAACTGTCTTTCTCACGCCTTTTTTCATTCTTTCTTTCTTTTTTCACAAGATAAATTATTGAAAAAGGGACTGACATGTGTCCGAGCTCGTGAGCCGCGTAATGAATGCTCTCGAAGGCGTCGTTGTCTCGAACGATAGCTAGGGCAGTCATCAACTTTGACCTCGTGTTGTCCACGCACACAGTGTGATCCCAGCTCTGACCTGCATGGGAAATCCAAGCGGAAATTCAAACAAACCTCGGGAGCCCGGAGAGATTATTAAACGAGTGCTCTCATTTACCCAGAATATTCTTGCTTCGGCCTGTTCCGAACTGTAATCTGGACAAATCGTAATTTTGATTATCCGCTTGTCCGTTCATTAGCGAGCTGCTTTTCTTTCTTCTTCATTTTTTCTACCACTTACCTGGTGAGAGTGAGGGCCATGTCATAACTATCCAGGGCTATCGAGTCTTTTATATCGTAGAAGAAGTTTTTCGCTGCTGGCATGGCCTTGTACGTGTTAAATGCCTCCGCGCTGACCATGTTCTTTGCGATGAAAGGTGTTGCTCCGGGATCCTAATTTGTGGTTGTGGGTGTTAAACAAACAAAAAATGTTTTCACTTGGATCGTTTGCGGCCTTTATTTTCCAACTTACCGTTGCGACTATTATTCCTGCGATGTGGAGTCTCACTGTGGGATGCTCGAGACTGCGATATTTTAGATCTATTCCGTACAGCATTGCCAAAAGGTGCTTGAGCAAGCCATAAATGTCGCGTCCACTATTCCTGTAATTTTAGTAGCGATTTTAATGGGGCACAAGCGCGTCTCGCGATATTTCTCTCCATTGACAGCTGATCGCGCACTTACTCGTACATACTGTATTCCGCTACAACGAGGACCTTTGGATAGATGGTGAATGGAATCCCGTCGATCGGACCGGTCGTTTCGTTCCGGGCCAGCGTTTCTCCGCGAGCTGTCCGAGAGAACATACCTGCCAAGTTGGCTTCTGCTTCCGGCTCCCTCGAAACGCTGACCGTCGAAGCCAACGATCCCATGCCCAATTTCTGCGATCCGATTTTGCCGTTCTGTGGACACGAGATTGTTCCGAGATTCGACAAAATTGGTTCCGACCCCGACCTTCATTTTCGTTAAGGCGGAATATACATTTAGACGGT
The DNA here is from genome assembly GCA_944452715.1 of Ophion slaviceki. NCBI lineage: Eukaryota > Metazoa > Arthropoda > Insecta > Hymenoptera > Ichneumonidae > Ophion > Ophion slaviceki. Next base: position 560,121 of record OX101791.1, read on the forward strand.
GAAAAAATTAAGCTATTTCGAGGGATTATTTTAACTAAAAAATAATTATCCTACATTTATCAAACTGTAGGCATACTTTGATAGTATATTTAAGTATACAAAACTATTTTTTTTAATTTATTTATCATCTAAATGGCGAAGCTGTGGCAGACCGCTGTGGTGCAGGGTTGCGATTTTTTTCATGAAAAAGTAATGCATTATTCATAATTTTTTTAATGGCTAATGAAAAAATATTTCATTCCCCATTACATTGAATTACATTTTGTTATGTAAACAATTTCCGTTACTTATTACATTACATTTTGTAATGTGAAACATTTTCATTACAAAATGCAATGTAATGTGTAATGAAAAAAAATCATTACACATTACATTGCAATGGGTGATTAAATTTTTGTACATTACAAAGTGCATTGTAATGAATAATGGAATTTTTTTACATTACAAAGTATAAGGTAGTGGGTAATGGATTTTTTTCACATTACTAATGCAATGTAAAACATCTCCATTACTCATTACAAAGTAATATGGATTATTATTCGTTTCCCATCGGATCAGATCGACCCAGTGCAAAAACCGCTGCCCCTAATGAGAAACGAATAATAACCATCATTACATTGTAATGTGTAATGGAGATTTTTTACATTGCATTGCATTATTAATGTGGAAAAATTCCATTGTAATGAGTAATTAAATCTTTTTACATTACAATATTCAATGTAATGAGTAATGGCAATTTTTTACATTTCTGAATGTCATGTAATGGGTAATGAAATTTTTTTCATTGCAAAATGTAGAGTAATGGGCAATGAAAACGCTAATGCATTACAAAAAGTAATGCATTATTTGCAGCCCTGCTGTGGTATTACCGTAAGGTTGCCGCGGGAGTTGCGAATCCGCAATGCGATTTGCAATAATATTATTACACTTGGAATATGGATAGTTTCTATTTGTCAGTAATCAATAGGAAGAAAATGTAAATTTAAGAGAATGGGACGCTTTTAGAAATAATCAAAATTTCACGTAATATTTCGCTAATATTTAGATTAAAAAATGTAGTTTTTTTTTGCAATTAAAAAAAATCTCGTCAACTGGAAGATAGCAATGTTATCAATATTTCTACCAAGTTTCAACTCGATTAGCTCAATAGTTTTTGAGTAATCCTGCACACCAATTTCGAGAATGCAGTTTCGAGAAAACCGGGTTTAAAGCTTACATAGAATTCGAATGTAATTGCGCTAGGTACTTGTAGTTACCACAAGTTACTTACAATTACTTAAGTAATATGTTACAAAGTAATTAAGTTATCAATTACAGCAGTAATTGTAATATGGTTAATTTCAAATTGAATTCCCGGGAAAAAAAGTTCATATCTGAATATATCTGAATCATATCTGTAGAATCAGATATGATCAGACAAGAAAAATGGCCATATCTGTTGATGTAGTGTCATGACAGATCATGTATGCTTACATCTGAGCATGTATGATCATATCAGAGCCATTTTGATAATTTTGAGAGCAGACCCGTCCATATCGCAGCAGGTCTGACCAGATCCAATCCCCAGGCAAGATCTGATCTTGTTGGACGATATCTGATTTTATTGGGCCAGATCTGATCATGTCAGGCAAATCTAATCTTATCGGACTAGATCTGTCTGTCCGTATAAGAATAAAATACCGTGGATCCCAGTAGACCTGGACATCTATGAACAATAGACCTGCCCATATGATAGAATCATAGTTTATCTGAACTTTCAGACCAGGTATGACTCCGACTATATAAGAGCAAATCTTACCCTGTTGAGACAGATAAAATCTTGTTAGTGCAGTCATGAAGATATTAAAATGTTTACATATATAGAGCGGGGTTATTAACACGTCATCACTTGACGTGTTAATAATTAATAATATTATAGTAACTCACATGATCACATATAATACAGTCAGGTGAGGTGCCATATCTGATCGGATATCATCTCATATCCTCATATATCGTTTCATGTATTCAGATGTTTTCATGTGTGAACAACTGAACTGCATATACGATAAGGTATGAGTGTACAAGACTTCGTATATTGTCCAGGTTTGGTATCGTATCTGATGGGATAACATTTTATATGAACGTGCCTGCTCATATATCACATCATACATGTTCAGATATGGTTTCACGCTGCCAACTCGCTTTGGTACCCGACCAGATAAAAACATATATGAGATCTATATAGCGGAGTCTGGTACCGTATTTGATCGGATATGATCTCATACGAACAGATACGTTCACATATCACATTATGTATGTTCAGATACGAATTTACGGTACCAACTCGCCTTGGTACTTAGCCAGATATAAACAGATATGAGTTCATATATGGTCAGGCTAGATACTGTATTTGATCAGATATGATCTTTTATATGCATATGTGATGTGGAATATGATCAGACCTAATCATATATGATACTGTAAAATGTCAGATATAAATATATCCGATACATATATGACAATATCTGAAACATATATGAACATATCCACTTAGACATGAACTTTTTTCCCGGGTTACTTTTTGCCCATCTATGCCTGCCGCTCTACGCTCTCGCTTCTACCTGCGGCACGCGCCCGAATCCGAGCAGTGAGGTACAGTCTTGACGGGTTGTAGCATTTCAAGTGTTTCGAATTTCGCTTTGAAACTTTGGGGAAATATTCTACATATATAGTTGTATGGTTAAAAAAAAGTCGATTTTTCGAGCGTGGTAAATGTATATCTCGCCTTAAGTGCGTGAAAAACTGTCGTACCGCATTTGCTTCGGCGCGATCGTGTCTTCCGAGGGTGATGAATGGCAAGTGACGAGGGTGTCTCAACCATCGGGCAGTCGCCTCCATCAACTGTTACCAAGCGACCAAATGAAAATTAGTGCGTTTTAAAACGAGAGGATCCGTTAAAGCTATCCAAAGTGCTTTTATTTTACAAATTGGTGTCACAGGGCACCCAGGGATACAAATTCTTACGCCGTGTTGTTGGGTGAACCTGACACCGGCCGGACTCCCGGGATCGGATTTCGCCATGTAGACCGGAGTATCTTCGCTCGCTAAAACCGAATCGATCGGATTCAGCCAGAGATTCGCATCTTCGCCAAGGGGCTGCGTCCTGATGTGCATCTCGGGTGGCATCCTTTTCTCCTTGCTTATTCGCGTGTGCGATCCTTTTATCTGAAGCAACGTTTCTTTGTTCTCTCTCTCTCTCTCTCTCTCTCTCTCTCTCTCTCTCTCTCTCTCTCTCTTTCTTTCTCTCTTGTCAATAAAAACAAAGTCAATGAAATAATAAGAAGTAATAGCTGATATTGGTATCTTACCACGCCATGGCAGGGGAAAGTCTGTTGCGCAATGACCAGCCAGAGAAATCCAATAGTTTGCAGGTACATGGCCCGAAAATTCAATCGGCCCGAGCAAGCTTGTAAGTTTGACGGCAAGTGTGCTGGGACTGGCGGCAACGCGGTGCTAATAAAGGCAGCTCGGACGCGAAGGTGACTAGTTTTTTTAGATCTATTGCCGAAGTCTGTCAATGATCCCGATTCCACTACCCATCAATTTCCTCGGCAATTACGCAACGAGGCACATTATATCCCGTTTTCTACCGCTCAGAAACGTGCCCAACTTAATTTACTTTCGGTTTCGTTTATCATTCGGTTCGTGTCAGGCTTTCAATGACGCCCTATCGATTGAAGCTTCCAATAACACGCGTACGCGGTGTGTGATAGCGGCGTCTCTTGTAATCCAATGTTTTATCAATTGGTACTCAAATTTTCGTGAAATATGAAATTGCTTTAAGTAGGGCGTTCGCAGAAACTTTCTTGAAAGGATTTATCGCTTTTAGTTTGAATCGCAAACGGATTCGTGTTAATGGAAGAATTATTTTTATACGTACCTTTTTTTTCCCCAATTTATATCCAAAAAAATTACGAATATTCGTAAATTACACTCAACAATATTGGGCTTTTGATGAATCATTATTTTCTTTATTATTCATTTCTATATTATTTTCATTTACTCGACGATGTTTTGAAGTTTTTTTTAGAATTATTCATTTTGGTCTCAAAATCCCTTGTCTTCCCGGATGGTTTTGCGTAAAGAACGAGACGCTTGGCGATTAATTATATACGTGGGCTCTACAATAGATGCGGAATACTTGATACTCCAACATGTTGATGAAACGAGTCAACAGACGTAGCCGGATGAAAAGGTGATGAATATTTTTCGCGCTTTCGATTGTACGCACCATTGCCACAAATCATCGTTGCTTCATAACTATGTGCGTCACAAACTCCGTGTGCGTCAAAACTATTATTTGATCAATTGTACATTGAGAAATACAAATGTTCGGTCGAGAAATACAAAAGTCGGCAATCGCCGGGGAATAAAATGTTGCTTTCCGAGACTGCAGATGTACGGTAAACTGAAAAGGAAGTCAAGAGATCGCTAAGCCCTTGAAAAACGTTACAAACTTGAAATTAATCAAGGGGGGGGGGGTGAAAAAAGCCGAATTAAATGTACATAGAAAAGGAAAAAAGCGTCAGTAAAAAAACATTGACGGTACATCAATCGTATGTTTATACGTGACTAATTTACTTATTTTTAGTGTGCTCGCGCGCGCGCTCGTGTGTGTGTGTGTGTGTCAAGTCGTTCCCAATATTTATCCATACGCTTGACACCAATGCACGTGTATCAAAAGTTCCATGACAGCTCCGTCAGACTCTCCACGTGTATAGTCATGGCATGATTTTTTTACGCACTTTCTGCAATGATTGTAATTTTTTATTTTTCTTGTCAATTACATTAAGAGCATGGTCGGCTGTACGAATTTTGTCAGTTTAAAAAATCAACGCTCTACACCATTGTACAACACGTATTTTTCATTTACATATATATATACGCGTGTGAGTCACCGGAAATTCCGGTTGACGTGTCAACTAAAAAATACTGGACTACCAAAATGTAGATCCTGACAAATGTTATCTTCGACTTTTGCCTCTTCATGGTCAATACGTGTAGGGGTTTCCGAGTTTCTAATTCCTTACTCGACACACACACACGTGCCGAGTATATATAAACGATCAAGAAAATTGCCACTGCCTACGTTTACGAAAACAGCGACATTAACACAGACAAAACACAGCCTCTTATACATTTTTCACTCTAGACATTTTCACAGTTAAAGTATTCTTATTATTATTCGAATTAATAAGAATGCGATTGAACGTATGTGGCTATGTCTGATAGATTTCGGCGATCTTAGTCGCAAAACGGATATGTGTGTGCGTACATATATATATATATATATATATATATATATATATATATATATATATATATATCTATTTTCTTGCTGAGAGGAGCCAGCTTGAAGCCCCTAGAAATTGAATTGGCCCCCTCACAGTGATCCGTAGGGGTGCAGCATTAGATCGGAATAAAATTCGGTCCCTTCTGCGCGCAAAAGTATATATATATATATGTGTGTGTGTGTATATTTAAATAGGAGCGATACAGGTCGGTCCGTGTTGAAATTGACGATTCGCTCGCGTTACCACGTAGAATCAAGACGGTGAGGATTTTTTGGGCCGATCGTTGCTGGACAAATGTTTCCATAGTCCGGTTATGAGTGGCACGTCGGAAAAGTTATCGGCCTTCGGCTACGCGGGCTACGAGCACATGAGATCTACCGAGTGAGATTCACCCCATGCGTTTTGGAGCTTGAAGCCCGCCGGGCTTGGCCGCGGTACCACGTGATGACTCGGGATCGACGAGCTCGCTGTTTGTCGCATCGTCGTCATCGGTATACCGCCGTTCACTGTCATTGACGATGACTTTTTCGTCATTGACTTTTTCCCCGTCAGCGCATTGCCGTTCTCCTCCTCGAAGCATACCTGCCAAACAGAGCATTTTTTTTAGCTTACCCGATCGTGGTTTTTGGCTTTGTGAGTTTTATTGAAATGATGTTTTATTGAAAACATTTATCGAAATGATTCGAGATTTTAATATGCATTTGATTCGAAGTAAAATCAAATCTCAACATATATGGATTTTTGTTTCATTAAAATGTTCGCTTCTATTTTTTCATTTTGTTTATTTAAATGATTTCTTCAAGATCAAGTTAAATTTTGAAGGAAACCAGTCTTTTGATTCCTTTCCTTGTTCTATTTTGGTAAAGTCGAAAAAACAAAAGCTGTAGCTCTGTTAAAATTTTGCGAACGATATGGCAAGCTCACCCAAGAGTTGGCAACCTTTTCACTCTCGTTGTTGGACAAATCGATCAGCAAATTTTTCGGATGCTCGTTACTTCCTTGTCGAATTTTCATTTTTCCCATGTCCCGAAGCTTCGAAGATCTTCCGTTTTTCTCGTCGTTCTCTGCCCAAGAGGTGACAAAGCATGATTAAGGGATGATACATTTATTTTCATCCACCCAGCTGATCAAAGAATATGGTCGCGGAAGGGGAACCGTTTTAGCAAATTTGCGCAAATATTTGATCGACCCGCTCGACGAGGTGGATTCATTCAAATTATGGACATTCGAGATAATCCAGGTCGTTGTTTCGAGCCTCAGCGCTCTCGGGGCACTACACGTCCCAAAAAAAAAAACATTCCTTATTCTTTATTTGCCAATTTGCAAAGCAATACGAGACAAAAAATGGTCTTTATACATCGTCTTCGTTCATGTTCCGATGCTAATTAATCTTTGTGGCATTTATCATTGTTACTTTCGACAAGAACGGAATAAATTTTCATTTACAATATGATTTATCAATTTACGTAACAAGGCTGGATCCTAGATCAATCATTATGCAAGTATAAACAAATACGTTAACTGTAATAATAAACGCCTATATTTGTGTACAATAATGACGATATTATTTTTTTGGATCAATATAATAATTGATTATTGTAATAATTTACATTTGGGGAAGAAGGGCAACCAAAGAGAAGGCCAGAGGACAGAATATTCAACAAATTGGAGCGCAGAAATTAAAAAAAGCAACGAAGGAAATAAGAGAGTAAAAGATTGGAACGATATAAACATAGGGGGAGAAATATTATAACACAAACTTGCCGATATTGAGATGTGCTTGGAAAAAATAAGTAGAATACTCGATGGAACATGTACGTGCCGCAGAGCCAAGGAAATAATTCAAAAAGAAAGAGTAGAAAATGTGGCAAATTGACACGGGTAGGCACATTTTTTATATTATTTGAACAAAAATCATATGTATATGTGTATATATGTGGAAGAGAGATGATATGCCGATAGGGGGCCAATTCCCCACGTATATAGATATATATTTATACGTATATACCTATCCGGTCCGGGTTGAACGGGGGACTCTTGTCCTGAGCATGATAAATCCTCGGATCAGCCTGTGACATTTGCCAGGCTTCGTAAGCAGTGTTGAAAGCCCTCGCCACTGTCAGAGTTACCGTATGCGCCATTTTTCTCTTTGGGCAGAGGAAAGCGTGACACTCCATAGTCTCGTTCATATTGGTCGCTATGAATGCGAACACGTGATCGTGAGCAGCGTCCGCGGAGCAGTAAGAGATCCTAGAAAATAAAACATTGAGTGCAATTTTGGGGCAAAGGAGAACGAGAGGGAAAACAATAAGATTGTATCAACGAGCTCCGGAAAAATACCTGTAGATGGACACTTGCAGCTGGTTCTCCTCGGTCGCAAGATCGGTCATCCTTATGCCCCGTAGGCTCACCGCGAGCGAGACCCTCTGCAGCTTCTTCCCGCTTGCTTTTGCCTGCGATAATTTGAAAAAAAGATTCAAATTTCTGTGAGTATTGATTTTCTCCCAGTGTATAATTTATCGTGACTCATTACCCGGTATATATGCACTTGCATGTACACGGCATTCTTTCCTAGAGAGATGACATTTCTCTCCAAGATTATTTACACACCGCTAGCGTAGGTATCAAGTCTCTTTCTCTCACTTTCTCTCTCTCTCTCTCTCTCTCTCTCTCTCTCTCTCTCTCTCTCTTTCTCTCTTTCTGCCTCTCTTTGCCTCTCTCTGTCTCCAGGCATTTTCCAGGTTCCCCAATTTACGACGTAATTATTCTGGCGTCCTCGGGGACGGCGCTTAAAACCTATTGTGTAACATCAACGAGCAGAACGACGAGTGTATATACTGGGTGTCCCATTTTACATATGCTTGCCCGATCCACCGCCGTCAGAGAGAGAGAGAGAGAGAGAGAGAGAGAGAGAGAGAGAGAGAGAGAGAGAGAGAGAGAGAGAGAGAGAGAGGGACGCGGAAGTTGGTGGATGTCAAGAGCTATATACCTAAATTTCCGGCAACAACAACGACGAAAATTCGAGGAAGGGTAAGAGAGGGAGAGAATGAAATGCAGAGGGAGAGGGGAGGATCTATTTTCGCCTTGGGAAAATAATATCCCTCGTAACATTCCGGTAGCCGAGAACCTTCTCTCCCTCGCCCCCTCCTTTCTTTTCTCTTTAACAGATGACTCCGGGAAATGAGCTTTTCTCCTAGTATCACTTGTATCTAGTAACGTTCCCTAAATACCAGAGGCGTAGCCAGGACTTGCTTCGGGGGGGCGAAGCGAGGAAAGTCGATATGAAGTACTTATTCAATTTTTTATGTAAAAACTGTAATCGACTCCAATCATGTCGAAACCGTATGCCGTACCTATCTACAAAATTTTCGCGGCGGCTTCGCTCCTGGCATAGCAGCTCTGAGCTCACTTCGTTGGCCATTAAAATTCACACTTCGGCAATCCTAAGAATAAAGTAATAAATAAATAAAGTTTTAGCGACTACACGATATGTTTGTAATGGTCTTGTTTTTATCATTTTTTGGGTACTCGTTCATTTAATTTTACAACATTAATTTACTCAGTTATGTAGGTAGGACTAACGTCATTTGTTAAGTTGCTCAGAAAGTACTGTCGTGTTCCTAATAAAACTTCCACAGTCAAATCATCAAACTTCATAACTAGACTTTACTTATCTAAATCTAGCCTATGAAATTAGGCTAGATTTAGATAGCCTATTAGTCAGCCATACCATTGGCTGACTCGTATATCACTGAAAATATTTATGACGTTTCGATTGACTAGACCCTGGGCCTCAATTCTACAGGACAGACCGGTCGCGCCACGCGCATATCACGTTCATCAATGTCATCTACATACAAATCGGCGCGGTTTCAAAGCAAGGATTTCCTCATTCGACATTGTGAATTGGGGCCCAGATGTTGAGAAACATGCTAGGTTTATGAGTTTTTTTTCGGATTTTTGGAAAAAGTACTTGGCAGATTTGCATAACATTTTCATGGGACAACATCGCTGATTTTCCCTATACAGCAAAGAAACAACCATTCAAATCCGATCAAGACGGTGTAATCGGCGTACATACCTACATACAAAAAAATAATACAAATACATAGCCGTGAACAGTTTAGAGCCGGTTTTATTCGAAACGATCGAAAATAAAAATACCTACTCGTAGTTTCAATACTATTCCGTAATAATTTTGTACTAATTTTGAAATGTCAATATCTACACTGAGAAAAAAAAACCAATTGAATCAAAAAAATATATTGGTTGATCCAAATTAATGTGCTGCTGCGGAGTGCCACCGATATATGAGATAGTTTCAATACTATAAAATATTGAAAAATGTGATTGATTTAAATAATATATTATTTTATTTGATAAAGCTCTTCTGTTCTCTAAATATCTACATTATCCTTCAAATATTAGGAGTACAACTTTGCAGTGACCGTTTTACTTATAGAGCCACTGCGGCCGAAGTAGTGGCCCTAGCTCAATAAAAAAGTGGCATTTTAAACTAGAGGCTCTGCCAATGTAAACAATTTAAAAAAGCTAACGGATACGTGTATGCATTATAAAGTTATAGGCACTCAAACATGGCAACCTACGAACCGAATTCTCAGCATTTGCGGGAGGTTATGATTTACTTCTTCAACATCAAGAAATCTGCGGCTGAGGCCCACCGTTTGCTTGTAGATGTTTACGGGGAGGATTCTATTAGTGAGAAAAAGTGTCGGCGGTGGTTTCAACGCTTCAAAAGTGGAGATTTTGAGGTCGAGAACAAGCATGGTGGCGGAAGGCAGAAAGTTTTTGAAGACGGGCTGACAGCTGGGCGTTGTGTACTATGAGCTGCTCAAACCATCCGAAACCATCACAGGGGAACTCTACCGACGTCAGTTGATGCGCTTGAGTAAGGCACTCAAAGAGAAACGGCCACAATTCAACGAAAGACATGACAAGGTGATACTGCAGCATGACAATGCCCGACCCCATGTTGCAAATGTCGTGAAAAAGTACTTGGAAACGCTGAAATGGGAGGTTTTATCCCACCCGCCGTACTCTCCAGACATTGCCCCTTCCGACTATCACTTGTTCCGGTCAATGGCACACGATTTGGCTGACCAGCACTTCGGTACTTACGAAGAAGTAAAAAATTGGGTCGATTCCTGGATTGCCTCCAAGGACCAAGACTTTTATCGACGCGGGATTCGAATGCTACCTGAAAGATGGGCCGAGGTCGTAGCTAGCGACGGGTAGTACTTTGATTAAAAAATATGGAGCCACTTCTTTATAATAAAACCTTAAACTTTTGAAAAAAACGGTCACTGCAAAGTTGTACTCCTTATAAAATTATATTCTATTGAAAGCATTCTATATACAATCTGTAGATGTATTGAATAAAATAATTAAGCGGTTGCTACAACATTTTTAATTTCGTACAAAAATATAATCAATAGAATTAATTATTTCTTTACTACATCGAAACGAATAAGCCATGGGACGTAAGTTTTTCAATTTGTTTTAAATCTTAAATAAAAAGTGTGCATTAGAATGATCATCCACGATAATAGTGGAGAGGATCAGATATCCAATGGAATATCCATGGAGAGAATATCAGATATTCAACTGACAAGAACAGATACTACACTTTGATCTTAGCCACAGGCCAAGAAGCGATGCTCTTTAGAGTTTCTCCGGCGTTTAAGTAGATTTTCGGTTCGCGCTACGCTTGCGATAAACGAGCGCGCGTGCGGCTTCTAGCGGTTACTCCGAGAACTACGGGTTTCCTCACACCTATAATTCGGTGGCGCTCGGCCATGATTTAGTTGAATTGTTTTAACCAAATGAGCAAGAAACAAATATTATTTTCACATAGTTTTTTAACCATTCGGACATTTGCTTAATATTTTTCAATCAAATTGAAATATTAATATTTTAACGAATAATGTACTTGGAAGTCAATATCGGATATGGTAAGAAAAATAAAATAACATATTTACTTAAAAGAAATTTTATCTGAATCAAACGAGCGAAAATCAATTTTTCTTGTGTACTTGAATCAACAATATTCATGTTATGAATTAAAACGCTTTTTTTCGTTCGTTGCAGAAAATGCATTCAAAACTATATAATTTGTTGGCGATAATTTTTTACACAGTTTGTTTAGGTTTGTTTGGGTTATTGAAGTTGTATTGAAGTCAATAGCGTTTTGTTGGGACTAACAAATCCGATTATTGACACCAACAATTTTACAATTGAATCAACGAAATTTCATTCAATAACACCAATGATATTGGATCAATGATTTTTTTTTCAGTGTACGTTTTGTGTCCTATCTAGCACGACCAATTCGAATCTAGCGGTCCAATCGAGTTCCCGACGCCCGTGTCGATGCAAAATCATCCGCTGATTTCGAACTTACTAAGCTAAGTGGGCTAAGTAAGGCCCGGACAAGGATGCGACTCGAAAATTCGTGACGACCAAAGAATTTTACATCGTATAAGAGCCTGCCTGACCTATTCTAGCGAGAAATAAGGAAAGGTCCATTTTCACGTCCAGTGTCCTATCGATAACGTACTTGGCAGATTTACATAACAGTTTCATGTCCACATCGCCGTGTTTCTCTACACAGCGAAGAAGCAACCATTCAAAGCGGACCAGCCAACACCAGCCATCGGTGTACCGACATATAAAAAAAAATATTAGGACGGTGAATAATATCTCGCTGTTTTCCAACAGATGACGATACCGACACTACGTGCGTGTCGTTTAAGATGGGATTGTACTCCCGACCGAGAACACGTCCGGACGTGTTTCGGAAGGATTCGAGAACAGAGGCCTGCTGCTAACAAATTGGAAAACAAACGTTTGGTGTTTGGGTGGACAGGCATGAGTCGACATAACCTCGCCTGCTGGCTGGAACTAGCTTCGGCACGAATGAACAGGACTTGGATGACTTCGCCGCAATCGTAAGCACTACTTAAGGGGAGGACCCCTCGGTAATTATAGAACAGGTTAAAAACAGGGAGAGCAGCAAAATAAGAATTTCTGACGAACTCATCACCAAGGAGGTAGACGGAAATAACACGGAAAACGCAGTCGACACCCAGGTTGGTACCATGGACGGCAATAACAATGAAAATAATAACAAGAAAGCGAAAACGGAACAAGGTACGGAAAAAGAATTCAGAACCAATGGCAGTGCTGTCAATACCAAATCAGCACCAGCAAACGATGCAATATTGAATAACAACTCGGACTTCCCAGTAGGAAAAACACCCTCGAACAACAGCAGCAGTGACGGTACCCTCTACGAAAAAAGGGACTAGGCTCCGTACCTAGTCCACGTGAAAGTCGCGTCCAAAGATTAAACCACAAAATTACTCCCCATCTCGAAAATATACCAAAAACTTTATAGATCCAACATCAAATACGAGGCTCTGGAAAATCATGGCAAAAACGAATGGATCCTCACTTTCAACTCACGCGACGAGGCAAACAGAGCGATATTAAACCAGTTTCTTACTGAACTGGAGCTGAAGACCTTTATCCCAAGCTATGCACGCTCGCATAGGTAAGAGCGAGATCTACGACGTTCCGGAAGACATCTCCATCGACGCTCTCAATGATGCTATCTCATTGTCAGGAGAGAACAAAGAGGTAGATACCTTGAACATCCGTCGTCTCCCGCGTCGATCGGTCATCGATGGACGACGAAAGTGGGTCGAAGGGGTTGCGATTTGTGTAGAATTCAGAGTTAAGTGCCTGAGACACTACATCTGGAAAAAGTACTGTCGTAAGACTCCGCGCTGCCTGCATTGCGGAAAACCTCACCATCTTGAGGAAGGACAAAAATGTGCGCTCATGGGGTCGTGACCATTTCCCGATTCTCATAGAGTTCGGGCGTCTTACGATTTCGTATATTGAACATAGCCCAACCAAAAGAGATTCCACACAGACAACTGACTGGGACGAATTCTCAAATCTAATAAAATCCAGGATAGATAATATGATTGATTGGACTGCTACAGACGTCGATACTCAATCGGAATATTCATCTTTTATCGCGCTAATAGAGGACTGCATAAAACAATACACGCCCGGATCGAACATTTCGACACAGAAGACCTGACATGCCCACCCCGATTCTCGCCCACCATGTCCGTAGTGAAACGAAGAGTGCGGTAAGTTGACCAGAGTTAGAAAAACCGCTTTTTTAGTTATAAATTTTGCCCAACACGGAATTTTTTTAAGCTTATAAACGAGCCGAAGCCCGAAGAAAATGCGAAGAAGTTTTGCCAGATAAAGTAATATAAATGGGCTTGAAATTCAGTGTATGCCATTTCGCCAAAGTGTAAACAACTTTATTTTTCACAATGTTAAATATGTCAAATTTGTGCCAAAAAAAGTAATTGCGGGGACTTTTACTGCACGACGTTATTAAACAAAAAATATTGCTGAAGCACGCAGAATTCTTGTTGAGTCTTACGGCGACCATGCTCTGTCGGAAACATTGTGCAGAGATTGGTTTAGACCCTTCAAAAATCATGATTTTGATGTGTTCAATTGGAGGCATTACCTACTTCATGAAGACTCATGTCAGACGCCAGCTGAAATCGCAGAATCATTAGGAGTTGATCACACAAAAGTTTCGAAACGTTTGAAAGCATTAGGAACGATTTTTTAAAAGGCCTTAATTTTCACGAAAAAAACAGCGAGAACTTATTCAACATCCGAATAATAACAATACATAGCCGATGAACAGTTTGAAACGGGTTTAAAATGTTTTTTTTAACGCTCGGACGTGAATCTACCTACTCGTTGTTTCAATACTATTCTGTATTATGGGGTGAGATGCAGTCAGAGGCGTGAAAAAACGAGCATCTTCAATCGTTTTTTTTTAATAGTAAATAATTTGTTTTACAAAAGTGGTTACACAGACTTTTTATGTTATATTTCCACTTGTACAAATTTTCAAAGAACAATATTGATTATTTATAAAAATATCGCCATCTTTGTCAGACCCCCTTCGGCGTGTAGTGCTTTGCGGTGATCATCATAAAATTTTACTGGATCATCTGAAATAAAAAAACCAAAAACACATCATTAGTTTAATAATAAATCTAGTCCTTAATCGAAGCTTTTTTTTTTAATTAACAAAATGGCGGCTCCCTACAGATGACTTAAGATTTTCGACCAAAAAATCGTTCGTTTGTTTAAAAAAAATTGAAATTTTCAACAAAATTAAAAATCCTTCGATTAAGGACTAGTTTTTAATGCTATCAATAAGCACACCAAATTTCATCGAAATCCATCGAGTAGTTTTTGAATTATAGTGGTCACCGACTTGAAAAACATTGTTTCGAGAAAAACGCGTTTAAAGTTTTTCGATGTGGATACGGTATTATATGTTCGTAAAATGTTGAGCTCAATAGATGAAGCTAACATTTTTTTAAGTATTTTGATCCGTTGAATCCGAATATCACAATTTTTTGCCGAAAAGTCGACCATTCAATTGTTTATAGCCAATTGTTAAAACAATTTTTCGAAAAATTAAAGTTTTTCGGAATGAATTATTATTTTTTAAACATTTTGGGCAATTTTAAAATGAAAATATTCTTCATAAAATTTTGCTAAAGTTCATACTTTTTCGTGGAAAAATTTTTTGAAAATTTCTGAAAGAGTTTTCCAATTTTACACTTGATTTATGTATAGAAATAGTGATTAAAAAATTACTTACATCGAATCATCAATTCCTGGCCCATACAATAGGGCTTCTGCCGATGTGGAAGCTTCCAAAATATCAATTTGTTGTTGTCTTCGAAGCACTCTGCCTTCCCGAGTATTATCGTTCGCGCGTTTATCAGCGCTACCTGCCATGGGGACCCGACGCACCTGCACTAATTGTGGGATATCCCGGAAACTATTCATCGGATTGACTTGAAATTTTCCGGGAATATTTTCGAAAGATCATACTTCAAGAAAATGTTTTTAAAAATGGATTTTTTGAACATTCTGACTGCATTTCACCTCTTAATTTTGTCACAATGTTAGAGTGTTAAAATAAAAATTGTATAACTTTATTTTCATATATTTTTTGCTCGACTACATAAGCTTGGGGGGGGGGAGAGGCCCCACTGTGACTACGCCCATGCCCAACGCCGAATCCCGACCATTGAGATTCATCAGTCGAGTTGGCTCTTGTTTAGCAAAGCAAGGGCGAGAGATTATATACGACAAGGTAAATGGAACAGAATATAAATTCGTCATATGTTGAAAACGACACAGTTGATAAATTGATCGGTGAATCGGTGCACCGATGAAGAATAATTAGTCTTTTTTCTGTCTCCGTCTCGTTGTGTGGTCAACGTACATTCAATGTAGAATGAAAATTGTCCAGCATACAGTGAAAACAGCTTCCGTTTGCCACACGCCACGAATTTTCCTCGTTTGCCGACTTTGTGCGATTAACATCTCTTTGCGATGGATAATACACTCGGTTGCCGTCTGGCTAGATACATATATCGTGAAAACCGCTCGACTTTCCAATTTGACCTAATCGGGAGATCGACTCGCGGGCTGGCACGACGTCTCGACGACGTCACCAACAACCGAATAATACGCGCCAATACAATATATTGAAGGTGAATGAATTCATCCGTATGCATCCGAATAATACTCATTATAATAATAATAGCAACAACAAATGATGGCAATTATAATTTGAACAATATTGGGCTTTATCGTTAGTAGACGATTCGTTGGTGGAAATAATGCTGGTTTTCAAAGTCCCTATACATTATTGCAAAATTGAGGTCTATTTTGACAACTTCTCGCATATAATAATATAAAATAACAATAACAATGGCAACAACGACACAGGGGGGGGGATGGGCGGTCGAGGTTCGGCTCCGGCGGTACCGGCCCGCGCATCAACCTGTGATCGGAAGGCCAATACTTCTGAGACCTTGGTGTAGATACTTGAGCAGAAGTCTGTGCACCAGAGAATCAGAAGAGTAGGGGGGGAGGGGTCACGCCGGCTGTCCCCAAGCGCGGCTAGGGAGTGGTAGGAAAGGGTTCAAGTGGGAACGGGGGTAAGACATGGAAAGCCGCAAGGTTATACATTGAAAGACGGAGCCGTTGAGAAGACAAATATACGTACCATGGTTATGACCGTTTTGATGGCCTCGGCTGTTGCTTCCTCGTTCGAGGGTGTCTCGACGAGAGTGCTACCGAGATATTTGAGGGTGAAAGTTGCCTCGGAATTGGAATTGGTCCCGAGGTCCTCGTTGTCCTCGTGGCCACCAGCACCACCACCACCACCGAGGCCCGTACTTCCGAGACCACCCACAACGCCTTCGACGCACTCGCGACTATTCGCCAGTGCCCATTCCTCGCAGAGCTCTGTTGGGTGACCGAAAAGACCGGAAAATATCGATTAAGCTTAAGCCGCGTCGCACGAGTGGATTAGGGGCTCATACCGCTGTGTCATTGTATATGTGTACATACAATGAGGACAATACAACCCCGTTGATTCGAGAGCTAGGACCTTAACGAGGTTTTCGCGATTCGCGAGGAGAGCAAAATTCGTGCGGCTCCACAAAAGGAAAAAAGAATCGTGCAACCGGAGGGAGGGAGCGTCCTCTGAAAGACAAAGGAAAACCTCTCGCCCGTAAACAACGTTTGCCCCGAATACTATTTTATTCGGCTTGATTTCTCTCTTGATATACCCCTCTCTAGCTCCAGCATACTTCGTTCCATTCAATTCATGATGAAAAAATAAAACTTTCACCGAATGCACTTCATAAAAGAAAAACCCTCGGAGTGGTAAAAATATTTTTTATTCCTTCAATCCTTCATTTGAAGGCTTGGAACGATTTTTATAGAAATTCTTTTTTCTTTCATCTCGTGGTTGATGCGCAACGGTGTCCAGCGGACAGAGAATTAAAATATTCTCAAGTTTACAACGCAATTAGCCGACTTTTTAAATTAATCGTGGCTCAGCACACTAATGACAATATACATATATGTATATATTAAATTAACAATAATGACATTTTAATTCCATATTAATTGAACACATGTATTTTTAAAAATCGTAGATTCGATTGTACAGGGTCTTCTCCCTTATTACATTCCCCGCCATATTCCACTTCTTCGCATTCCACCTTGTGGCCACAGCCGACTTCCCCCTCTGTATCGCATCCCCACCATGACATTTCTAGTATGGTTATAGGGAAAGTGCGGAAAACCTTTACCAATACAGCCGGTCCCAGGTTCGCTTCCCAGTTTCGAAGCTAGTCGAGTTTCGTCGAGAAAATAAATCACAGGTTACAGTCATACACACACCACACACACACATACACGCACGTATCGGTCCGTGTCCATGACGACCGTGTAGATCTGGGGCTGAAGCTCCGTTCTGATTCAGAGGCAAGCACGCTAACCACTAGACCAGCACACCAGTTGAATTAAACACATATAATATATATACAGGTGGTCGCGAATCGATTCACAAGATGTTACATCACAAATGGCAGGACGACAACTCTATTCTTTATTTCTCTATTCTCAGACATCTCTATTCCAAAATATCTCATGTCTAAGGGCCTATATGCACAAGACTTATCTTCTACGCGCAGGCGATGCGATAAAAACGCGAGCCTAACTTGATCCACACGATTTTTCGACTGAAAAACGTGC
Source organism: Ophion slaviceki (assembly GCA_944452715.1). Classification (NCBI taxonomy): domain Eukaryota; kingdom Metazoa; phylum Arthropoda; class Insecta; order Hymenoptera; family Ichneumonidae; genus Ophion; species Ophion slaviceki. The sequence continues at coordinate 578,159 of OX101791.1, forward strand.
CGTAAACGCGCGTTGTCGCCGCGTAGGAAATACGCCGTGTGCACAGGCCCTAAAACATTTCTCCGTCGAAACATCTCTATTCGTAAAGATCACCATGCGACAATAATTATATTCTGAAATAATACTGCTCTTAAATATCTTCCACAATCTTTTGTATCCGAAACTTTTCTATTCTTAAATATCGGTATACTCCAAAATCTCATGTGATATCCATCTGTATTCCGACAATTTCATCTCACAATATCACTCTTCCGAAACATTCTATTCCAATCGTAATATTGCATTTACTATATTGGCCACGAATAAAACAAATGAAACGCAGGGGTCTTGGAATAGAGATGTTTCCGTAGAGAGATGTGAGATGAAGTTGTCGGAAAACAGACGTTTTGGATGTGACATCAAATTTTGAAGAATATAGATATGTGAGAATAGGAAAGTTTCGGATACGAAAGATTGTGGAATGGAGATATTATAAGAGTAGTAATATTTCAGAACTGAATTACTGTCGCATTGTGATCTTTACGAATAGAGATGTTTCGACAGGGAAATGTTTTAGACATGACATATTTTGGAATAGAGATATTTTTTATTAAACCTGCTCCAGAATGGAGATATTTAAGGAAAAAGATGTCTGAGAATACAGTAATAAAGAATAGACTTGTTGCCCTGCCATCAGAAATTATTTAAAAATTATTACGGTTTTTCATGATCCTTCTTAAACTATTTGATAAATAATACATTTATTCGTTTTTTCCTTGTAATAGAACATGAATTTAATCAAATCAAAGTATTGAAATATGAAAATTGACAAGTCGAATTTCTATTCTCATTCAAATTTAATTTTCTCAACGGAGGAAATTACCAACAAACGTGTGTCGACTATATAGCCCATTACCCACCATCAATCGAATATACGAATATGCTCTTGTCAAAAATATTTCTTTTAGTTCGCCTGTAATTATAAATAATAAAATAAATAATTACTGGCTTCGTCTCAATATACATGAAAGAGCAGGGAAATGGATTGTTGCGAGATTCGATGGTGTCTCGTTATGCTTCCGAATGCCTAGAAGCATCCCCGCTTGTCCTCTCTCTCTCTCTCTCTCTCTCTCTCTCTCACACACACACACACACACACACACACACACACACACACACACACACACGCACGCACTCTTTTTCGTGTCTTTCTTTGTGGAATGTGTCGAGAACATTCGAGGTGTATGGGCTGTCGCCCATGTAGCAAATCTCCGTGGAGAAATAGCGAAGGCAATTGCATGCGTAGTGACCAATAAGGTGGCAAGTTTCTCACATATGTGTGTGTGTGTGTGTGTATATATATATATATATATATATATATATATATATATATATATATGCGACATTCCACGCCATTTCACCTAGCCCGTGACCCCGATTATTTTTGGTTTTCCAGATTTTTTTTCTAAAATTGTACCCCATGAAAGGAAAATTCACACGAATTTTCAGATTTTTATTTCTTTTCTTTTAAATGTTATAATTTTCCCAAAAATGTCGTTTTCGGAAGATTTGGAAACGTTTAAACGCTGATAATTTCTGATCTAATTGATATACCGACAAATGTAACTATATCTTTTTTCGTTTTGAAGCATACTGTCGTTAAAATATATGAAAAATTATCAATCATCAATGTCAACGTTTTTGTTGCTTCTAAAGGGGAAACTATTTTTTTAGAAGATGATTGCCTTTTTTTATTTGTTTCAAAAAATTCTCTAAAATAGAGTGACTCATTCTATGATTTTTAAGATTGGCCTCATCGTAGGCCCATTTTTCCTTCAATTTTTTTCGAATTAATCATATTTTTTGAGAAGTTTTTCATTATTTTAATCTCCAATAATGCTATTAATGATTTTGTGATGTTCAATTCGGCTTCGTCAGGCCTGAAACAGTTCATTTTTTATTTGTGCGGAATTTAACGAGAAAAACTATTTTTAATAAAAAATATTTTTTTTTCATTAACTTCAGCACAAATAAAAATCAAACCGTGTCAGGCCTGACGAAGCCGAATTGAACATCATAAAATCATTAATACCATTATTGGAAATAAAAATGTCAGTGCGTGCTCGAAACAGGGACGAGATTCTTTTACGATTCCTCTCTTCTTCCTTACTAAAGATAAAGCGTACTAGAAAGATTTACCAAAGACACGGAGGACACGTGATCGATTACCATCTCCAAATTGCATAGTTTATTCTTCTTGCATTTTGTCGCCATTTCATCAGTCCATAGACTACCTACTTTCGAGTGTAATCCTTGAATTCTCTACAAACGTGAGGTGGAAATGTGGAAGACGGATATCGCACAAGTATCGAATCTTGGCTTGGCTTGGCTGACAATGAGCCACGCGTTGTCTTCGCACGACTTACGTACGTCTGAGCAGGACGAGACGAAAAGGCAGTCTTAGGACAAAAGCAGGAGCATCGATCCGGGAATATCACACCTTATACATATATACATATAATGCTCCTTTTGCTCGTCCCTTTCCTTCTCAATCTCTCGCAATCCCACAAGCAGCCTCCCCTCATTCTCGAAATCCGTTTTCCCGCCCGTTCCCTCTCTCCACTCCCGTAATGGGATTTCATCGCAGGTGTAACAGCAGGCATCGTTCCCGGGTTCTCGCCTCGTACCCTCGCTGGATTAGTTTCCCAACGAGTTATCCGGGTTAGCAATTGCGTTATCTCTACACGCGAGGTAAATGCTCGAACTTGGGTGGCGAATGAATATTAAACGAACAAAAAGCAGGGAAAGATAAAATATCGTAATCTAGGCCTGGACCGAGTCGAATATGCTCGGAGTTTTTGCCGTTCTTGCTCGAATGGCTGAGTTTGTTTGGGTTTGTTTGAGTACGCATTACACGGTTGTGTATTAGAATAATGGGGAAAAAATGAAAAAAACCAAAGATATATGGTTCGAAAAAAAAATTATTCTCGCTGCAAGTGAGCCCTGTAGGTCAATATTAAAAAGTGTCTTATTAAGCCAACCGCATAAATTGCCTTAATTAGAGCAAACACGTTATTCTCGTATCCATAGAATAAGAACAAACATAAATACAAAGAAAAAATATATGCTTCAATATTTTTTCGTTAATTTAAATCGCTATGTCTCATGGCTTGCGTACGTGACCAAGCGACCAACGCACAAAGAAACGTTGACTACACTGGGAAAAAAACCAATAGAATCAAAAAAACATATTGGTTAATCCAAATAAATGTGCTACTGCGGAGTGCCACCGATATATGAGATTGTTTCAATACTATAAAATATTGAAAAATGTGATTGATTTAAATAACATTATTTTATTTGAAAAAGCTCTTCTGTTCTTTAAAGATCTACATTATCCTTCAAATAAAATTATATTCTATTGAAATCATTCTATATACAATCCGTAGATGTATCGGATAAAATAATTAAGCGCTTCCTACAAAAAAAATTATTTCCTACAAAAATATAATCAATAGAATTAATTATTTCTTAAGGATGTTTGGTACGGGCGATACAATGTTGCCATGCTAAACCATGTTAAAAACATAAAAAATTTCAAAAAAACAAGAATTTTATAAAATTTTGTGAACATATTCTTTAGTGCCAAATTTGACAATACAAATCTTTTCAGATATTTCTTCTGCACAGTTATCGAGTAAGTTAACACTAAAGTTCACGTGTATAAGCATATCGTTTCCATATATATATAGGTATACATTGCGGGCATACGAAATCTGCTTTAATGCTCAATTACTCGATAACTAAGTAGAAGAAAATTTTGAAAAAAATTGTGTTTCGCACTTAATGTTGAAGAACATTGTCACGATGTCAAGATGTCATGGGACGTAAGTTTTTCAATTTGTTTTAAATCTTAAATAAAAAGCGAGCATTAGAATGATCATCCACGATAATAGTTGAGAGAATACCGATGTCCAATGGAATATCCATGGAGAGAATATTAAATATTCAACTGATCAGAACAGAACACTTTGATCTTAGCCACATGCTAAGAAGCAATACTCGTTAGAGTTTCTCCAGCGTTTAAGTAGATTTTCAGTTCGCGCTACGCTTACGAGAAACGAGCACGCGTGCGGCCTCTATCGGTTACTCCGAGAACTACGGGTTTCCTCACACCTATAATTTCGGTGGCGATCGGCCATGATTTGGTTCAATTTTTTCAACCAAATGTGCAACAAACAAATTTTACTTTCGCATAATGTTTTAACCAATTCAGACATTTGCTTAATATTTTTCAATCAAAATGAAATACTAATATTTTAACCAATAATGTACTTAAAATCAATATCGGATATGGTGAAAACAATAAAATAACATATTTACTCAATAGAAATTTTATTTGAATCAAACGAGCAAAATTCAATTTTTCTTGCGTACTCGAATCAACAATATTCATGTTATGAATTGTAACGCTTTTTTCGTTATTTACAGAAATTGCATTCAAAACTATATAATTTGTTCGCGATAATTTTTTACATAGTTTCAATAAAACATTGTTCTCGGCTAGCATTATATCTTTTGAATGAAAAGAAACTTTCAATTTTATCATGTTATTGAAGTCAATAGCGTTTTGTTTGGACTAATAAATCCGATTATTGACACCAACAATTTTACAATTGAATCAACGAAATTTCATTCAATAACACCAATGATATTGGATCAATGCTTTTTTTTCTCAGCGTAGGATTAAGTATCGGCATTTCACGGCCTGCATATGTGGCCGAGCTCTCAACGTTTCCATAAATATTGTGTAGGATTAAATTTTATTGCGATTCGACTTCGGCGTGAGTCCGTCTCCCAAAACCCTTGAAACACTGTAGACTGAGTCAGATTACCGTGTGGGAATACATACTTATCGATGGATCCCACGGATGCATTCCTAGAAATGCAGTCACGTAAACCCTTGCCCCACTATCGCTATCCGACGAATATCGGCCCTGCGTAACATGGGACTGACGACGTATAGGTCAGAATCGTGAAATCACTGTTACGAAGAGGTTCTTTCCTGAAAACCTCTACTGTTAGCTGCTACACTAGCGATACTCCGTACATTACATGGGATAACATGCGCAAGTTTTCATTAAGAAACTCCGTAAATTACGGGAACGCGTTTGTTGTAACGTTTAAACCATTGCGCTAATAAACCGGAAGAGTGTTATCCGCATCCGAGTAAAAATAACATCGATGTAACCAACTGCTATAAGTGTAATTAAATCATTGACACAATTAACTCGTGATCTTCTCCTTTGTGTAAACCTGAATACACCTTGTCCTAACGAATCCAGGCAAGCCACTGATTCTTCACCTGTTCCACATCGTATTCACCCGGGTCGTCCTCTTTCTCTGAAGACATCGACTGTTCGCCGCAACGGATCCGACCTTTGACCCACATTTCGGCAAGTATTCGAATGCACGTGAAACTCGGCGCACTTCCCACATTAGTCCTGAGTCTGACCTCGAAGACAGACTGCGCCGTCCATAAAGACACCGTTGGGCTACAGACCTATTGTTACACGTATTACTATTCTTATGCGTAATAGAGTCCTGGAAAGGCTTTACCAAAAGCTTAACCTGGCGATTCGAAAACTATAGGTTCTTTATAAAGACGAGTGACCTTGTGATGTGTATTTTGCACAAGGACTGAGTTAACAACGAACGCTAGATGGATTTGAGTCATCGAGCCATTTTGCGTAACAGCCTTCACAAGACTGATCCACGTGGTAATAATTGTTCACGCATTTTTCAACGTTTTTTTTTCAACACGTGAAAACGACGATTTTGGGCAAAAAGTAGAAAACTATTTGAAAATGCTTCGCGCTACTTTTCACCGCCGACTTACGGGCTCATTCGGTGCGAGAATCTTTTTTTTCTTTTTTCGCCATATACTAAAATTCATCTACCACGGCAACGTCATATAAGTACGACATTGCCGTGTTAAACGGAAAATGAATTTGGATAATTTTTCTTCGCCTGACCCGATTGTGTTCAAGTGTGTGTTGATAAAGGTTTATGGGCAATGTGATTTAGTGCTATATAGCATGTATATTTTCAAAGTGCACTCGCCGAACAAACTCGAATAGCTGTACGTTCGTTTGTGCGCGTGTAAAAACGCGTCAAGATTTATCCTATGTATGTAAACACTCAACACAAGTGGCTTTTGAAACCGAAAAGTTGAAGTAAAAGCAAGTGAAAAGATATCGATTGCATTGGTTGTATGTCTGGCTACTTGTTTTTCTTTTTTCCTTTAGTGATGTTAATGCCGCTTTACTATTTTGTTCGTTTTAAGAAAAGAGACGACGTGCGCTCTACTCGTCTACGGTAATGAGATCATTATTACCGTAATTAGGTTGTCATCATTGTGCTGTTACCGAAACTTCGGGGGAGCATAAATCGGCCTCGTTAACGAATCGCGAGCAGCGAATGGAAAAGTTCTAAAACCGAGCGCGTTTTAGAGCCTTGCGCTCTCTCTCTCCCCCTCTCCCTCTCCCATATTTACTCTACAGAGACGTAGGATATTTTTGGTTGGATGAAAATTGACGATTTGGCATTGAAAAAAAAACGACCATTTTATATGCAAGAAAACAGACTTTTTTTCATAACTACGCGATTTTGTTAGATTTTAATATTTTTCGAAAATCCTATGACATTTTACAGGAAATACCTTCCAGTTTAACGACATTTTTCTTTTTTCGTTTTCAGCTACCTCAATCGGCCAGAATCATGTCAGCAGTGGAGGAACTTTTTTTTGGCGCCTCCGAAGGCAGCGCATAAGTCGCTTGGATCTCAATATTTTTCTATGAAAAAATGATGTAATATAGGTCAAATATAGCCAAATATATTCTTGATTTTTCGAAACATTTAATTGAGTACTTTTCTTCCAAAAAATTCCCGAAAATCAGCCAATTTTTCAGCGTTCACACTGGTATAGCTCCTTGAAATTGATCTCACCCAAGAAGCTGAGGAAAGCTCCATAATATAGACCTAAAGTTCGTATAATCTCTTCAGATCATTCTTTCCTGTCCTTTATATATTCTGTATTACATATTACCCTTACTTATATATGCATCCCCACAAATGGGTCTACTTCCATGAAACCGAGCACCGATAAGCTTTATCGGCTTACAATGGGATCGGATAACAATGTATTTATTGTGCGTTCGAAGCATGCCCATGAAAATTGCATGCATGCAAAATTTTAAGTAGAAGCGATTTGAATTTTGTATAATGTAATACATATATAAGCATATCTATACAGTAGAATAAATATCTGAACGGTGTGTGCTCTATCGTTGCAGGTAACAGGCGTGGAGGAGGCTGGATAGCTCGCGAGTCGTCTCTTGTATCTTTCAAATGCGTCGAGATACAGAGGACCCATGAAATAACACGGGGAACGACCCAAATAAAGTCTTTAAAGTCTGCCGTCGATTCTCTCAGGAGTAATGCCACGAGAAAAGCGAAGAGACGTAGAGACAGAGAGAGAGAGAGAGAGAGAGAGAGAAGTGTTTATTGCGTACTCTGAAACCGAGGTTCCCTAAGAGTACCGTGCCAAAGGTATACAGTGCAATGTTAACATTAAATTACATTGAGTTAGAGTTCATTAAATTATACAAACTAAAATAAAATCAAGAGAGACAGAGAGAGAGAGAGAGAGAGCAAAAAAAGCTAATCGCCCCGGATAAAAGCTTCGGCGCTTTCTTCTCGGAGCCAGGTATTTTCTCTCGGCTCTTTCAAACGTCATCTTCCGTACGTATAGACAACAGCGCCAAAAACAAAAATCAACAAGAGAACGTTTCTGTCCTTAGTTGTGCAGGATTTCGTTCTTGTACCTTGGACATTGGCGACACGAGACGAAAAAAAAGCACAAATGCACTTACGTACGATGCGAAAAAAGACAGAAAATAATTGCTGTGCCCGGATTATTCATTCGTTATCGATAATAATGGTTATTTTGGAAGATCCGCGCGTGTGCGGAATTGTAGCAGATTTTCTGTGCAAAATTTCGGTGGAAGGCACTCACCGAGATAAATTCAATCGTGCTCTGAAACCGGAAAGCTTCCTCGGGTACATCGGCAACACGGATATCCCGTGCTTCGCCCCACCCATTTTCATCGGGCTTTGGGTACACGCGAGTTTGCCTGCACTCTTCATGAATATTTATACGAGCAGTGCGAGTACGGCAACAATGGTTAGCTGCGGAATGTTTGTGCGCGCGTCGAAATCCCGATCGAAATTTTGGACCGTTGTTATTCAAGCGCGCGAGTAGGAACCCCCGCCCTACGATTGTGAAAAAAAAACTCGCGGTGTGCAACGTCGTATTTGTAAAATCTCGCCGAGCCAATGCTGAGCCGTGCGTGCACGATACTGCGTCCAGATGGAAAACAAAACGGACTGCTCGTCATTGCGTGCACTCTTTGTCCTTTCGCTTTCGCCCGCTATTCGTCAATTAATCTGCAAATAATAATACTACTCTCAATTGTTTAACTAGCGTGAGCTAAAGAGATAATATTCATTTTACGACTTTGTACGACTCGGCCCCGACGTGTTCTCGCGGAGGAGCGATGTCCAGTAGAAAAAGCAGCATGCGGCCAGACGAGTCCTTCGTAACTTAATTTTTTTCACAACGTAACGAACGTTCCGGAGGTTCTTCAAAGATCCGGTAAAGGAACACGCACCCACGAGAGCCACGGATTCGTCCCAGCTTATCTTTGAAGAATACTCGGTAACAGGAACACGACCGATGCTTTGCGTGCGCATTTTTCGATCAGTAGAAACCGCGCTGTGTGCTCAGACGCGGGCGAACATTGAGCGCTCTCTCTCTCCCTATTTTCGACCGTTGGTACAAGTGGCCATCGTGCGCGGATACTTATTTCACCAACCACTGTGTACACGTGTCGCGACTCAACGCAATTTCAAACGCCTTTCGTACAATCACGAGCCGCCTTATTCCCGGCGAATTTTAAGGCAATTAATATTTATGTGCATATATGTTCATTTATCGTATTACCAATGTCATAGATAACGGTGTAAGGATACGCTATGGTGCAGTCTAATTTAGTAAATAATATATTATGATATAGAATACAAATCGCATTATGCTGGATTATATCTATATTCTAATAAAGGTTGTCTCCAAATAAACTGACATTTTTAATTGCGCGCCATTTTTTTTTTGTGGCGTCAGTAACTATTGAGGTTTAGTCATGGAGAACTACAGCGATCGAGCAACGCATAGAAATTACCATTCGCTGCATTGTTACCAAAGCCATTAGCCACCAAAATCGTGCGCTTTCACGCCATTGGTCTTGTTTCTTTGGGCTTTTATGAAAGAAATGATATATGCCAATGATCCACAGACCATTGCGGAGCTCAAGGAAGCAATTGGTCGCACCGTTGATGAAATTAGTACGCAATTATTCCAAAATGTTATTGAAAAGTTCGTCAAAAGAATAAACGTTTGCAAACAGGGACGAGGCGACCATTTATCGGAAATTGTGCTCCACACATAACCTCCATGTTTCTACCTTATATTCAAATAAACATATTCGTAATTTTCAAATAAATAATACTTTTTATTAATAAATTAAAATGTCAGGCCATATTGAGACATCCGTTGGTATCTTGTTTCATGTATGTACATATATATATATCGATTGTATTGCTCATTTAGCATTCAGCAATAATTGTATTATAGCAAAGCACATATACGTACAGAGAGTAGGAGAAAACGCAGGTGCGCCATCGGAGTAATCGAATGAATACATGCACGCTAGACAAGCCTCGCAATCGAATTCTATGTATAGATGAACGGGACAGCGCGAGAGAGAGGGTGAGAGAGAGAGAAAGAGAGAGAGAGAGAGAGAGAGAGAGAGAGAGAAATCGGGGAATACGCGGCCGTTGTTTATTCTCCATACATGGCAAGTTCTATTTCGCATTCATATATCCGGATAGGCGCGAAACCCACAGGGAACACAAAGGCAATTGAGTACCGCGAGCATTACTTACCCCCAGGTAATGGGTAGGGGTCTCTGCATACATACAGCTGGTCCTCGTTACACGCATACGTATTGCTTATTAATGTACAAGTGAAGTGCACAGGACTTAAATTTTCATTTCGCGTCTCCGTGTCCATGGGTGTAGTCGGAGCAAGGGAAAAAAAGAAAGGCTAATATACCGGGCGTGAAAGATTATTCAAATTTTACGATCGATAATAACCCATACGTGGAGTATAAGACGGGCGAGGGAAGGCGAGGACAAGACGGAGAATGAGTTTGTCGTACATTATATATTCGACTTGCCTCGTCAATGTGATATCCCGTACAAATCGCAGTGCGATATCATTAAATCGTTCTTTGCGAGCGACCGTATCGGATTTTTTTCAGTATAGATAGAAAGAGAGAGAGAGAGAGAGAGAGAGAGAGAGAGAGAGAGAGAGAGAGAGAGAGAGAGAGTCTTGACACAGTTGCGAAAACCAGGGAAACTAAGAGAGCCGAAAATTACCAAAAAAATTATCACTAGGCCATTGCAAGATAAAAGTCTTCCGCGTCGGGGCAAGATATATATATATATATATGTGTACGGCAAGACGGTGCAAGACATATATTTATATATACATATGCATATCACATGGAATAGCTACCGTCACAGTGTAATAACATAATCCAATAAAAACGTAGTAGAATCCGATGTCGCTAATAAAGTACAGGAGAATAATTCATACAATGACATACACAAAATGTATGCATATAGTAAACGTCGTGCGTATTAATATATGTCTACATATACACACATACACACACACAGGAGATTTTTCATCTTGCATCGAATATTGCACTTTTCGTTTTATTTTTATTGGTCCACCGGTGCCCTTCGGTCGTTGCATCGCCGTTGCCCTCGATGCCGGTCGCGTGCACGCGCGCGTCACGAAGAAAGTCTCCGTGTATACAAATGGTAAAGTGCAACGAAGAAAGAGAGAGAGAGAGAGAGAGAGAGAGAGAGAGAGAGAGAGAGAAGAAAAGAAATGCCCATGAACTCGAGGACGACCTCCCGTCCGTTGCCCACAAATAAATGCATCCTCCTTAGACGTATCACTGTGTATATACCGGCGTACTTTTTAATTTGTTTTCTCTGCGTTCGGTTTGCGCCGCGAATAATAATTCTGATTTATTTGATCGAGCAATTTACGAAGTATCCGGGGTTTGAATATATATTTTTTTCAAATATTCATAACAATTAGCCAATTACAGCGCTCAATTTTCGATCCGTCGAAGAATTTTTTTGCTTCGGACCACCGATTAATTCTTTTCCTTGAATAATCAATGAAATGCTGATAAGGTTAAGAGAAGACAATAATTAAAGAGGAATCGATAAGAAAGACAATATTTGAAGAAATATGAAAATATAGCAAAGAAAACAAATAAAAGAGAAAAGTAATGACAGAGAAAAAGCGTTCGAACGATAATCAAGAAATTGGCGTTAAAGTCGTCATCGACACTAAAATCATTGAACACGAATGAACTCCTCGCTGGAAACAAGGGAAAAGTCAATTTATAATTAGTCTCCAACTTACTCTTGTGCTTGGAGCTGCTTTTCCATAGACCCCTGAAGAAAGACATGATCGGATTGTCACTTTATTCACCAGCTATTCTCGACCGTAATTGTGCTATCAATCCCGCCGCCCGTATTACTTTCCTCCTTTTTTTCGTCCCTCGATAAATCCCGATCGATCGTCGCGTCTCCGCGTTTCGATGATTAACCGCGCACTGTGGTGCCGTCGAGAATTGACAATAACCAAGGGAGAATCGTGTATGTTACCGCGAACGCGACGCGCCACGATCTGAACGTTTTGTCGCTGATATTTGGTCCTTAGCCTCTCTGGAGCAACCACCCACCGACGACCCCTCATTCTCGCCCGATCGTCTTCTTCACCCTTCCGGTACACACCCGGCTTGGGATATTACTGAGTTTGCGCGCCACATCCAGCCCCCACCCCCGTGTCGTCTCATCCGCTCTGAGATAAGGCACGCATCCGACCGCCGGCTTTTCTACACTACCCTATATACGCGTATCGTTCGCTCGTTCGCTCGCCGAGAACACACGGAATGTATTCCAATGAATTGGCTCAATAGCCGCGCGCCATAATCCGTAAAGGAACTATAAAAGAAAAAACAAAGGAATAACCGGAGATCGGAAGGAGCCAGTTTTACCATCGTCTTATCCTTGGATATTCGCGACCACCCCCACCCACGTCCATTGTAATGCACACACACAAATCTACATTTTTCAATCAATTCAATCAAAGTGGACAATATGATAATATATCATATTTTACTTGTTGCATTCTGCTATATTATCTCAAATATATGTTTGAACAGTGAAATATTCCGTGTGAGAAAAAATTATCTGCGATAATTTCCAATATTTAATTAGACGTTTCAGTCTCAAACGTTATTTAGTAACACGTGAGTATGCGTGTGTAATATACGAGGCAGCAGAAATTATGCGAATTGGCGTAACGGATTCGTGCATCGAGCGATACACAATCCGCAGTACAATTTGATTTCGTTACACCCATTTGAATCTCTCGAATCGGATTATTTTCCGTGTATATTCATCTGGCCGCAGTTATCCGACCGCATGTCCTGATCGATTCGTCCGTCGACGTTTCTCTCTCTCTCTCTCTCTCTCTCTCTCTGTCTCTCTCTCTCTCTCTCTCACCCTATCACCCTAACGAAAATGACCATTCCTCTCGGTCTGATTTCACATATATCCGGAGCCGAATGAGGGAAAGCCCCGGTCCTTAGGACTCGTAGGTATAGCTTCGTTTTGGAATCCAATCAATCAATGGAGGATCGAAAGTAAATGAATGGAGCGCCGTGAAATGTGACGAGAAAATAATGGTTGCCTATCTGCAGTTTCTCGGTAATGAGAACGTTTTTTTTTTTGTCTTTTTTTACGTATCTCAATATCGTACTCGGCTATGGTACTAGTAGCCGCGTGTGTGCTTTTCCGTCCAGCCGCGCACGCGGAGCCTGGATCGATCGTGTGGCTTTCCCGTGCGGTCGTTGGTACACACAGGGGTGTGAGTCTATACCGGCAACTCTCTCTCCCTCTTCCTGCCTCTGGTGCTTTCCCATGAAGGTGGAGCTTTCAAATCCATATATCTATACCTAGGTACTTATAAAAGGTAGATACGCACACGTACACGCATACATATATGTCGAGTAAAAAAAGTCAGCGGAGAAACGCGCGGGAAGAATCTCTTCGCTGACTGCATACATCATATATCCAACATTCTCGAGGATAATAGCTTTACACGCGCAAACACACGTTCCACACGGGCTTCTCGCATCTCGCATCTCCATTATGACCAATTTTTTCCTCCAGACATATGACCTTCCTTCCATTCCTCCTCCAGACATTTCCTTCCATGACATATATATGTTCCAGAAGTTTTTAGATGAAACACTCAAATATACTTGATTATTTCACGTGTTGGTTAGTTGGACGAAATACGTGAATCATTCTTGAAATAGCCTACTATTATTTTTTCATTAATCTGACCAATTATTTTTTTTCTCGGCGCATAAAGGGATACAGCAACTTCACCGATGGCTTGACCTTGATCCAGTCAGACACGCGCGATCTCGCCGTAGCTCTTCGCAGAGCACTCTCTCGACGAGAAGGACAAGAAAAATCTCCCCATCATACAAATGAGCAGTGTGGAGGCAGCCGGACAAGTCCTGTGGACCCGCCGCCAGGTGCCACAAAATGTATATTGCTTCCTCTCTCTTTCATTTATTTCACGAATATATCTGGAGACGAACGGGGGTTTCGATAAATTATCGAAGCAAATCGAGAGGCTTTTTACTTGGACGACTTTTTCGCGTGTCACGTTCTTGTGTGTATCGGCGTTCAAAGTTATATATATATATATATCAGAAAAGGACATTTCGAGGCCGTTGCGTTTCGCAAATGTCGGCTATAGGCGCTTCTGGCTGTTTTGAGAACGGACCTTAAATTCTTTCCGTAAACGGGTTGTTGATTTAGGATACACGTTGTTTCTTGAAACGACGCCTGTATAACGCGTATACATTTATTGAAAGATTATGTTGAACCTTGGGTTTAGCATGAGGATGATTATGGGTGCAATGGGCTGTTTTGGAGACAATCCTTAAATAAGTCAAATCTCTTCGAATTGACAATGAGTGTGTATGTGTGTATTGATGTCGACGGCTGATGGACCCTCCGCGTCCTCGTCTCGACTGCGGCGAAGGCTGATGCAATTTTTGCCAGACCCGCTGCATGCGAATGGGTTTCTCTTCCTGCCTTATTTTTCCGTTATTTCTTTTTTGCATAAACTTGCTCGCCAGCACGCACCTTGTGCATACGCACACGCGCGGACGTCGCAAATTTGGAGCGGGAGCCTTGCGTCTACGTTTCCACATACACAGCGAGAGCCCTTGGGAAGCCTAGAACCGTTCTGCACCGATGGAGAGAAAGAGAGAGCGAGAGAGAGAGGGAGAGAGAGAGAGTGAGAGAGAGAGACGAACTAATGTAAGATGCATTCTTGAGAGGCGAAATGAAGAAAAAAGAAAAGGAAAAAATAGAAAGTATGAGACGCGGAAAGAACGAGATGAGGATGAGAGAGGGGATAATTGTTGCGGAGACGGCGGTAAAAGCGGCTGATGTAAGACTCCTTGATTCTTGACTCGACGCGAGAGTACGCGCTGCAAGGCTATGCGTACACCCCTACCTTTTTGTACTTCTTTTTTTTCATTATTATTATTGTTATTTTTCGTTAAAATGATTGCTTGGAACAAGTACCACTCGCGTAGCCATTTTTTTCTTCTTTAAATAATAATTAATCTATAACTTCTGTAACGCCACGGAAATGTTTTTAATTTCCGCAATACACACACACACACACACACACACACACACACACACACACACACACACACACACACACACACACACACACACACACACACACACACACACACACACACACACACACACACACACACACACACACACACACACACACACACACACACACACACATATATATATATATTTCGAACGTAAAACATGTCGGGGGTTCGAGCACTATAATTAAGACGTATTGCGGCAAGACGACCGAGCAGCGCATATATGACCACGCGGAGCTATTGACAAAAAAGCTAAAAAAAGAAAAAGAAAATCATCTATAATCATGTACCGAGCCCTTGCCGAGATCTGCACTGTGCCCGCATTCATATACACATACAAACGCGCGCATGTAGTGTATACATAGAAATGTATGAATGTGCGTCTGTGTGTGATGCAACGTTAATGGACGAGAGGAGAATAAATAATTCGCGTATAACGGTTGCATAGCCGCGCGCGCGATCGAATGAGGAATTATATACACGATATGTCGAGGTGAATTCGTCGTCGATAACCCGCCGAGCGATACGCATCGATAAGAGTATACGTACATACACAGACGTGAAAGTCGTTTTTAACAACCGTCAATTTTCCACCTATTTTTCCAGACATTTTTTTCATTCATCCAGCTCTTTGGCTTGGTGGTTCTTTTTCTCAATTTTTTTAATGAATATTTGTTGTTAATGTGCGTGCGGTACCCTGTTCCTGCGTATAAGCGATTATTATCATGCACGGGCAACGGCGTGGAATGATTTAAAAAAATACGTAACAAATAGGTCAATTGGTATAGAATAAATATAAAAATTGACACGAAAAAGAGGAGTAACAGAGATGGAGGTAATAGATGAATTAATGAATGAGTAGATAAGTAGATAAAGGAATTGATGTATAAATACAAAAGAGAGAGAGAGAGAGAGAGAGAGAGAGAGAGAGAGAGAGAGAGAATAAAAACATTGATATGATCGAATCTAATTGATTTAAATTTAAAATATTGAAATATAATAAAATCTAAATTAGCTACCGAATTAATAGATCAATAGATATAAAAACAACTATGAAAGAAGGAGAGAGGGAGAGAAATGGCTGTAGCAAAAGCGAGTCAGATAAATTTTCGCATCCGCCGATGGACCAGAAGCCGCAGACCTGTCACAGGCCATCGTGTGTTCCACTTACGACGAACGTGGATATGCAGAGACGAGAGAGGGGCATCGGGTAAAAAAGATTACAAGTCCCGACCGTTTCTTATCACGCGTCCGCCTAAGGCGGCGCGGCCAGCATCCATTATTTCGCAACGTTTCCGATGTACTTGGCCTTATCAAAGTTTTGATCGGCTCACGGCGCACGCACCCGATATATATATATTCGCGTTATTGTGCATGCAAAATGCTATGCGGTTCATTCAGGCAGTTCGCCACGAGGCTCGTTTTCACAGGCCTACATTTTTTTCGTCCACTCAGCGGTACGCCGATAAGAGAAAAATTAAAACGAAGAACAAGACAAAGGCGATCGCGAATGAAACTCGGGAATTTGCAGCGTGAATTAGACACCTTCTCAAGAGGGGGCGGGGGGGGGGGCGATAAAAGCTGCTCGTTACAAAGTTTGTCCCGATATGCAGATTGTGTACAATTCTTTATCTCCGGGTGTTTTATTCCACTCCACGAGCCGTTGATAAAATTTGAAAACGCAGATTCCACATAAATATTTTTTTCTTAATATTATTCAATAATAGTTCAATAATCAAATGATTTCATTACATTGAGAGGATTCAAATAACCGGTTTTGTCGCAAATATTTGCCATAAATATTATTCATCATTCGTATAGTTAAAAAAAAAAACAAATTCGCGTCCGTAATCAAATCGAAACGTAAATATGCGCACAATGGAATAAACGCTCACGATTGAATTGTCATCACGAATGTTGCTCCGGAACATTGTGTTTTTATTTTGTATTATATTTTTTCAAGCATCGTTTAGAGGATTTACAAATATGCGCTGCACAATCAATACTTCCAATCATAAAGGTTTAATGAATAAACGGTACGCTCTGAGTGAAACCTTAAAACCCGTTGAATTGATTAATTGAGAAAAGTGAAGAAGAAAAAAAGGGGGAAAAAAAACAAATGGACGAAAAGAAAAAAAAAGATTAAAAGGGGGGAAAGGTTTTCATTGCAAGAAATAAATGTATTCTGCCGCCGGTCACAATCTTCAGAACTTACTTTTGTGCCTGGAGAAAATTCGGAGTTTCTTGAAGAACGGCATGACGCTCCCGACGAGTTTTATATCGCAACGTGGTTACGTCCTTTCTTCCTCTTCTCTCCTTCACCGTCGCTCGGCCTTTCTACTTTTTTCCGCGGTTGAACTTTGATCGGGGATAAGAGAAGAAAAAAAATAATATACGCGAAATCTCTTGGTCGTCCCGGGCCAAATTGAAAATCGATATATCGAGTATCGACAAGCGGAATCCAGAGAGAGAGAGAGAGCGAGAGGGGGGTGCCCGCGCGGGAGTAAAGAATAACAAGAAAGACGGCAAATAATACGATCGCGTGAGAAATCGTTTTCGTATTGCGAGAAAGAAAACCGGAGCTCTTTGCGGCTATATATCGGGTCGCGTTTCGCGTCCGAGAATCGAGTATTGGCGATCCGCTCTATCGGACGAGCCAAAGCGAAGTGATTTGCTCGCTTCCAATGCACTTTTATCCGGTCCCTCTCTTTCTTTTCTCTCTCTCTCTCTCTCTCTCTCTCTCTCTCTCTCTCTCTCTCTCTCTATCTCCTTCTTCCCCCGTTTCCTCCGCGTCCGGGTGAGAGCACACTTACGTACGACAAGGGCCACCTCCTCCTCCTCCAACTTCTCGTCGTCTCTGTATATTTCAAAGTGTATAAAATAAAGGCTCCCCGTGTAGCGAGCTTCGTGACAGCGCGTGATTCGCGAAGTAATCGATGCAGCTCGATGCGTTTTATCGCGCTAGTCCGAAAATTCACGGCGAAACGCTAAGTTTCGATAAGTTTTGGTCCGCGTGTCGCCAATATACAATCGCGATGTTCTCTTTGGATAAATATATACGTACATATATGACGCAAAATGATAACAAAAAAAAGCTTATTAAAGGGCGAAACGCTACCAACGAGCTGAAATTTTTCTGGAAGTTTATACGTCCTTTGCTGATCATTCCGTGCAGTTTACATACGATCCACAGTACCGTTTTTTCGAGAAAAATAAATCGGAACCTCGACGTATTACGTAGGCTAATTACATTACGCTTATGGAAAACGCCCGATCATTTTTCACTACATTATTAATATCTGCCAAGTGCTCCCACAGAGCGTAACAAATTTGTACGTTTCGATTAATTATTGGACTAACCCTTGGCACCGTAAAAAAAGGATTCACAATACCGTTATGAAATTATCAATGTATTGAATAGTGCATTTGTTTGGGTTGGCAACGTCGAAGACTGCACAAATGCTACCAATATTATCCGTATTCGGTAATCACGTCTGGGAACCTCAAACTACTCGGTCAGGAAAATTAACAACGAATATTATTTGTTCTTATTCTCTTAATGAGTAATAATTACATGATATTCATTTGATAACTATGTTCCGAAATTATATTTCCCTAGAAATTTCTAGGCAAAGACAATATGAAGCGGATTTTTCTCATACATACATTTTTTTTAGAGTATCTGGAAATTATTGTTTTTTTTTGTTTTCTTCCAGTTTATAGACAGCTTTGGAACAAACTTTTTCTTTGCAGCCAAATGCTTGTTACTCGGACCGCTATTCTTGTTGACAGCTCCTTGGCCGATATTGAGGTTACGAAGAGGTACGTCTCAAACTTCGCAGCACGTCTGCCAACCTCGGCTAATGCCGAGGTTGGCAGACGTGCTGCTATACGATAATTCGTATACCGCGATTTACGGGGTTGCCAATTCATTTCGCATGAATTGAGCGAGAAAAAGAATTGAAGAAAATAACTACACGAAGTAATGAAAACATTTAATGTAATCACCAAATGTTCAAAAAGGCATATTTTTACAAATAGATGTAGAAAAATTGTTCGAAAACGTACGTTTAATATGACGATTATTTGATAGCTAACAGTTGATGACAGTTAATGCATGGCTCCATGCATAAGCATAGGGCTCCATGCATAAGCATAGGGCGCTCCCCTCGTACTCCACCCCCGACGGCTAGACCCTACAACGACTTAGAGCACTCGTGAGGGGACAAAAGAATTTCCAGTCGACTATTTAGATGCCCCTCAATTATTATTATTGTACTGAAAAAGAGTAATAAAAATAGTTAGTCTGAGATGACAAGAATTAAAACGTAATCGCTTGTTACAGATGTCCCGTAATTCTTCGTTGGTGCATCTAGAATTGAACCGTTTGCGCGCATCAAACCACTCATTATGGGTTCGAGCAAGAAATGAATTTTTCAATAAATAAAAAAAAATGCGTGCCGTTGCTGAAAAACTTGTATCGCTTAATTGTGGACTGCCGACTTTGGACTACTCCTACCCTCTACTCTCCACGCCAGGGATTTTCCCCAAGGCTCTCTTTAGAAGTTTCCATCGTTCTCGCCAGCCCGCAAGTGAAGGTTCTCTCGACGATGATTATTCGAAGGAGACGACAAACAAGGAACCACCGGGAAGACTGCTCGAGTGACGGAAAAATCCATTGCTACCCTCTACGGCCCACGCGGATATATATAATTGGGGAGAAAATCCAATTGGGTCGCGGCTTCACCGGGGCAACTTAGTTTTCGGTTAGTTGAAGCGGGTCCGTGTACATGTACATATATGTATATTTATTATGGGTGTTTCGTCGGGGATACGGCTGGACGGTTTCCAGGAGTTTGTCGGGAAAGGTTCCGGAGCACGCCCCGAGGCTACCCAAGGGCTAAGGCTACTCCATTTGATACATAGTACCTGATATTCCTCGGTATACAAACGTAACCAAATCCTATATATATATCCTCCTATCCTAAATATATTAATATCATTTTACATGCAAGCAGAGCGTCAAGTTGCGCCGAGAACTGCCAAGCCACCCGCCAATTTATCGACAAAGGGCGACTCCTCCTCCTAAGCACCCTCTATTAATTGGTATAGCTTGCACATCGGAATGTACGGAATGCGTGTCAACAATTGCAAAATGCTGTTTTTTCACAAAATATTTTTCTTTCAAATTCCGAAAACATTATTCTACGCGGGCAAAAACTATTCAAATTATCCATACGATCCGCACAGGCAAATACTTTTTGGAAAAATATGACTTTTCTATTTATTCTAGCCAATGGAAACGATGCGTCAAGAATTTTTCCGTAAAAGGCATTCAAAAGGACTCGTTAACGTTTTATTACTTATACATAAACATGCGCAAGAAAAAAAGAAAATACATTTAGTTTCAAAAATATCGACATCTTGTGTTTGCGTCGTGAATTTGGGCATTGGAAATCTCAGCTTGTATCAGGAAAACAGGAGAGTGAAGGAGGTGCGACGGACGAACCGACCAACGACATCTAGCGTCGCGTCGTAGTAGCCGAATCTTGCTGCTTCCTCCTTGCTACCCTGTGCTCCTTATACCTTCTGATACTTTCTGGACCGTAATACGGCTGGCTCGAGGGTCCGGTGTTACGGCAGAGATGTCAGCACCGGGTTTCTCGTATCGGGGTAGCAGGAGATGCAAATACGGGAAGGAATCGGGTTGCGATCTCCTTGGTACTCCTGCGCTCCTGATACATCCTGACATCTTTTCGATGGCAATATGTCCGTTTTCCAGGGGCTGATTTGGTCAGCTGCTACTCGGTGAACACAACGGAACGCGTCCGTCTCTCGTTATTTAACCTACATGGATCAATTGTTTTCGATATTTCAGTCTTTTTAGTTTCATCATAATTATGTCAATTATGACCACCCGATCAAATTGATCCTCAGTCCGTAAAGTTTATTTAATAAAATAGATACAGTAATCGACCTATTGTAAGCGAACATTGTATAGTGTATTGCGAACAAGCTCAAACATTCAGATAGACTTTTTTTTACATATGATCGTTCCATTCTATCCAGTTGATAAAAAAGATCGATAATCATTATTGAAAAAAATTACAAACAAGCCCTGCCGGTGTAGCTTTTTTTTGGTCATTTGTTTTTTTATATTAAGACGGAATGACACCTCATCGCGGTCGGTATGGTAGAGCAATTGTAGATACCCAAAAATCTCTGAAACGGCTCTTCAGATCCCGTCGAAACTTTGCCAAACGACGTCAAATAGATATACGAACAGCTGTCTGCCCCTCAAATTTTCTGAATTTGAGAAAAAAAACGTAGATCGGGTTATCATAAGCCAATCTACGGATTTTTTCTCAAATTCAGAAAATTTGAGGGGCAGACAGCTGTTCGTCTATCTATTTGACGTCGTTTGGCAAAGTTTCGTAGATTGGCTTATCATAAGCCAATCTAGTTTTTTTTCCTCAAATTCAGAAAATTTGAGGGGCTGGAAGCTATTCGTTTATCTATTTGACGTCGTTTGGCAAAGTTTCGACGGGATCTGAAGAGCCGTTTCAGAGATTTTTGGGAATCTACAATTGTTCTACCATACCGACCGCGAGTAGGTGTCATTCCGTCTTAATAGTTTTTACAATTTATTTCGCTTACTACAGATAATAATAACAGTTTGCAAAGGCGATTAATGAAAAATTGGTTATTCGATTGCTCCGTTAATTTTTTAATAAATATGATCTTCGATTATTTGTATGGCTTACACGTCCGGTCGGCAAAAATCCTACAACGAAGTGTTCTCCTAAACGGATTACATTTCGGGCAAACGAAGAAAAAGACACGTTGTTCATCATTCAACAGAGCGGAAGGTGTTTTTTTGCTGAAAAATCAAGCGTTTCGGAGAACACTGGGAATCTGCAAATCAGATATATCTCTCTTGCACTCATGCACGCTTTCGTACATTGTTGAAATTCATCGTAAGCATAACTATTATCAAATTATTGTAAAAACGATGCGTGAATCAATTGACTGTAAATAAATTACAACGCATCCCTCACCGTTTTATTATTCATTTACATGTGCGGGGGAAAAAAGTAAGTTAATTTTATCGTTGAACGCATTTGGGCATCGGAAATCTCAGCGAGTATCGGGAGCACATGACAGTGTATAGGAGGTAGCACGAACGCGCGTGTAAAAGCAGCATGCCAACGCCATCTAGCGTCTCCCTATGATAACCGCGTCCCCCAGCAGGGACTTGTATCAGGATAACACGATAGGTAAGCAGGCAGGCATTCGGTACTGCTACCTCCTTGCTACTTCTACGCTCCTGATTCAATGAAGAATTTCTGGACGCTAATGTGGCTGGCTTGGAGGTTGCTGCGGCATGGCAGTGATGGCAGCACTTGGCTCATTGTATCAGGACGACACAAAGATGGGAGCAAGGTATTTGATCGGCAGGCAACCTCCTTACTACCGCTGCGCTCCCCGTACAAGCTAACATTTTTCTAGAGCGTACGGCCGGCCGAGTTTTTTACTCTAGTAAAATGTGCCAAAACCCAGCACTTTTTAAGGGGAAATGATATTTTTATACTGAAGCAAAACGGTTGGATACTGAAAATAACCCCAATGAAATGTTGTTCTTCAACCCTGCCAAACCCTTCTTAATAGGGGTTGACAGTATAAAAATCACATCTCGATAATTAATAGCCTTATTGAAAAATGTTTCAAACAAAAGTTCTTTGGCCTAATAAAATATGTGAAAGTTATCTGTCATCCAACCCCCTATCCTTGAAAATAAGGGCACAAAAAGGATTTGTAGATTTGGGGTTAGCGCGAAAACAGTATAACTTTAGCAAGTAATACAACATATTTATCCATATATTTCACAACTTTTTTCGATTCATATCGAATCAGGATGAGTTCCTCTAAATTTCTAGAGATTTTTTTAAGCATCCGTTACTGTCACTTTATCATCTTAAATATACTTAATTTATTACTTGCGCCCCACTGGAAGACAGGGACGTCCTATATGTCGTACACCTCGCACTCGGAGCCACGCTTCTCCTACTATTCTGCGCATGCATACACAAATGTAAACCGAAACGTCGAGGTTCGGCACACCAAGGTCGAAGTGCGAGCCATTGAACCAACTATGCAAGTAATAATAATAACAATGTCCGGCGTACGGTTCTTCACACGAACGAAAATGGTTCGACAGTGAACCATAAGCCATACAGCGTGTCTGGCGTTGACTCGATGTAATTAATTAATTACTAACTTTTTTTCTATGAGAAAGTATTTTAAATTTCGGACAAACAACATAATGTTGTTAGTCCGAAAACGCCCCGATTGGTCAAATGTTGGAATAAAAATTCGTTTCTGCTCGAAAAATCATTGCAAAACTTCGGGACCGCTAAAATTGGTAAATTATCAATTGTACCTAGCTTGGAGCTGAAAGAAGCGTTAATTTCTAAATATTCTTAGTGGAATTATTCATTATGTGCATTTGATTTTTCTTTCATACGATTTTACATATTTTTCAAATACAATTACCACATTTTGCATGAAAAAATGACAGCGCTGCACGCGTTTCCCTGCGATCCTTTGTTTTAAAGGTGCTTCGCGGTCAGCATGATACTTGGCGAGCCACAGAACCATTTTTCTCTCAGCTCTGCTGGTGAAATGAAAAGGATTAACCGCACCAATTTCGAGGTTTTTATTTCACATCCTTGTAGCGTTACACTATTTCAAGCATGGAGATCTTGGAACGTTTGGAAACATTCGAACGCCGCTTGTCCTCAAACTAATCGACATATAACGGAAAAGAAAACTAAAAAATTATCAATCACCATTGTCATAATTGTTTTTTCATCTTAAGTAAAAACTATTTCTTTGGAAGAAGATTGGCATTTCTAATTTGGCACGAATGAATTAAATTTAAAAAAGTCGAAACAAATGTCAAGTTTAAGCCCTTCTTTTCAAAGATTGGGAGTTGGACGTTAGATAACTGCCAACGTATTTCATTATTCCAAAGAACTTTTGTTTGAAACATTTTTTAATGGGGCTATCAGATATCCCGATATAGCATTTTTTCAGTATACAACTATTCACCTTCAGTAAAAAAAAAACGAATTTCCCCTAAAAAAGAACGGGATTTTGGCACATTTTACTGGACTATTTGCGCGAGTGGGAATTTCGGCATGAAAACTCGGTTTGTATCGGGAGAATATGATAGGTGACTAGATATTTCCACTTGACTGTGCGACCTCCTTGGTACGTCTGTACTTCTGATACAAACTGAAATTTTTCTCAACCGGAATATGGCTGGCACGAATAAGCGTTGTGGACGCGACGCGGCCGAGGCAACGCTCGGCGCGTCGTATCAGGAGTACATAATGCGCGAGCAGATATTTCCAGTTAGATTTCCGCTGCCGCCTTTGCTATTTCTGCGCTCCTGATCCAAACTGAGATTTTCTGGACCGCAATATGGCCGTTTTCAATGGATTGTGCGAACTTACGGGGCCCGTATTTGTTTACTTTACTTATAATTACCTTGAAACTAACCACCCGATCAAAGTAATCTTCAATCGGCGAGAGAAAAAATGATTTTACCTCGCGGTGCCTTCTCTTCTCAGTCAAGTGGTTTAATTTACTAACTAGTCATTGAGGCACTTGGAATGTACGCTAATCGATGAGAATATCTTCCGTTGAGGAGAAGATGTCGAAGCGGGAACAAATGACGGGACTCGTTGCGTTTTTCTTTGAATTTCGTTATTTTCCCATACATTTTGTTTATTGACAATAATAATATAACAATCTGCAGAGATACGGAAAGTGTAAATTTACACAGAACATCTGACTATTCGTGAATTGTTGTGTGTTTATTTGTTTGGGCACGTTTCTTGTTGTTGCTGCTGTTTGTCTGCTTAATATAATCTTCGTTTGCTTGTCTGCATGTTGATTGTTGATACTATTAGCTGAGTATTATTATAGACTGCGTACTGCTCAATAACCTACAATTTATGTAAAGAAAATGTCAAACTCGATCAAGTAGTTTTCCACTTATTAACGAACAAACGTACGGCAGGCAAATATTAGTAAAAAATCGATTCTCCTACTTGTGAAACTCCATAATAAAATCCATAAGAAGCTTTTGAGCTTTTATAGAAATTTCGAATTCTCGTCACGTGTCCCAGCTGGGCCGCGCTGCTTTATTCCATTTCCTCGATGCACGGAAGTTCCGAGACGTCAGTCGTAAAGATTTCATTAGGAATTGAACCCTCCTCGGTCGCGTTTCCGCACGCAAGCGCGCGCGCGCGCGCACACACATGCACGCTCTGACTCATATTTACATACAAATGCATGCAAGGGCAAAGTTTACGCCTTCCCTGGCAGAAGCGAGAGCCTTCGTATTCAATATCTCAGGTGAAGAAATAAAAACCGCCGAGTGGATATCCCTTTGAATCTAGTTTCTTGCACCCGGAGAAGGTACACGTAGCCATCGATCCGCTCCCGGTCTCTTCCCAACCTCCTGTCCCATCCCACACCGCCAACCACCTCACTCGGTATGCAAATGTAATGCATCTTGCGCTGGCTTTCTTTCTCTCATCATTTTTCTTCGCTATAGGAGAACCCTTCTCTCTGCGCGGTTCAATTTCCAGCAAATCGAGGGGAAAAAAATTCAACAAATTGATTCTGAATCGATTGGCCATCTCTCTCCCTCTCTCTCTGTCCTTTTCTTTTAAATAGCGTGGGTGACAATATTACAAGATTACACGCAGGCGCTTGTGCTGGGAGATTTCAATTGCGACCCTCTTGTACACACAGCTGAGTCAGCTAGACTTGTATAATTTATCGCTACAAATGCCTTGCACCCAATTCCGTATGGATCGACGCATCATACAGCTTCTGCGGAGACACGTATTGATCATTGTGTTGCCTACTCATATTTTGTGATTTTATTCAATATTCGGTGCAGTTTTTATTTGCACATGATTCTTGGCATGTGTGGGTATTTCCAGTTACATTCGTTATATGACGTGAATGTTCCATGCCACAGCCCTCTTGTTTTTAATGTCGACATTTTCATCGGCTGGATGAAACGGCACACTCAGAAAAAAGATTTATTATGTTTCAATAAATTGGCACATTAGAACATAATTTCTTAGAAATTAATAAACGTTTACTCATATGGAGACAGTTTTTATGTGATTGTAACTACAGAATTTATTCGGCGTCACTGAATATGTTTTCTTACGTGCCGATTTTTCACATCAATTAAAAGCCATATTTAAAATAGAAAATTTGAATAAATATTTCCTCAAATCAAATAAATACTACTTTCCAATCACGAAAACCTCTTATTTCGCGACTATGATACTAATGCGCGCATGCGCACTTTGCCCTTCAACGCGACGGGCCCGACAGCAGGCCGCTCGTCAGATGTAGCTCACGCATACGCTTACCATGTAGCTTCTTCCTATGCCAATGCTTTTGGCACAAGTGTCAGTGGTGCGTTTCGAAAGTGAGAAACTCGAAAGTGAGGAATGATTTGAGTGTAAGTAAGAATATAAAGTGAGAAAAAAACGTTCAAGTGAAAAAATAATGACGGACGAAATGACACAATTCCTCGAAGAAAACCACCGGGGGATTATGAAGAAACCTATTAGATGTTAAGAAAAACTCTATTTGTCGGATATAAAAGACCTATTTCTTCTAATTTATATATCCTATTAGATGATAAGAAAAATTCTTAGTAAATCTTAAACATAAAGTTAAATAAAAAATGTTCTTAGCTGTTAATACAATCGTAGTAGGCCGACATACAAATAAGAAAACTTATTCGCCAGGAGACAAAATTCTTTGTCTTTAATAAATCTTTTTTCTGAGTGCACTGAGTGCGTTTCATCCTGATTGATTCTCGGGAGTTTTATAACATGCGGACAGCCAATGAGAAAGTCGCATTTCTCAATGCGGTTATCGTGCGTGCAAACGATTGCTATGAACTTGTCAAAAGGGTCACTGTGAGGCGACGTCGTCCAGTTCTTTGGCTCACACTAGAGCTGCGTCAACACATGCGGCGAACTTTCGTGAAAGTTGCTCGCGATGGGCTAAAAAGGGACATCAGAAATGCGGAGAATAATGATTATTGGGAGAGTTTTACATCGGTGAACGATCCCGCTATTGTTTGGAATCTGGTACGGAGGCTTGATCTTCTCCCTGGCAGTGGTTCGCGATTGCAGCCAGCCTTTTCCCTGGGCAACCTGAACATATAATTTCTAACAGCAGGTTCACCGAATAACGAGGTCGTGCAAGATTTCGGAGGATGTGACGATGGACCGTCTGGCTTATGATAATGCATTCTACTTTGCGCGTGTTACTCCGAAAGTCGTAGAAAAGACATTTCGTAGAATCAAGGCGAACGGGGTACGGGTGTGGACGGCATGCCGATGAAGATGATGCGCATTGTGTGGCCAGAAATCTGTGCCCAGGGCCTCCATCTTATTAAGCACGCGCTGATCCATTCGGAATGGAAAATTCCGATCCATTATGGAACCATGGATCTATTTCCATTCCGGAAAATTTCCGGTCCATTATGGAACGAATCACAGCTGACCAAGTGTTGCGCCACATGACAGAGCAGGGCTTGAGTGGCTCATACCAATCGGCGTTCAAACTACACCATAGTAATCAGTCTGCGTTGCTGCGTATTGTGCACGATACGTGACTTGCGTTCGATATGCGGATGCTAACGCGGTCTTTATCCTATTTGACGTTTCAAAATCTTTGATTGCATACCGCATAGCTTGCTGCTTGGGAAGCTTGCAGATTTGCAATTTTCTAGAAGTATACCGTGCGTACTTGGATGGTCGCTGCCAAGCTGCCTTTGACAGTCAAGAAAATCAATCCGAATGGGGGTACGTGCATTCTGGTGTGCCGCAAGGTTCCGTACTTTGTCCACTTCTGTTCTCGATCTATATCAGCTATCTTCATTCCGTCATACGGGAATGCCAATACGGCATGTATGCGGATCACTTGAAAATCCATCTGCATTGTCTCACATCGGAAATTGCCACCGGAATTGCCAGGGTAAATCGAGACACTGCAGTGATTTGTGAGTGGACATCGAAGTCAGGCCTTAAACTGAATGGCCGTAAAACGAGAGCGATGATAATTGGCTCAGCTCGTCACCTAGCGCAACTCGATGCTACCCCTCTCCCGCGGTTTTTTGTGGGATCGGACAGTCATCTGCTTGGGTGTATGTATTGAGCGTACAATCTTATGGTATCAGCACATCGTGAGAGTTACTGCGGAAATAAGGGCAACAACGTACCAGCTCAAGCTCCGCCGTGGTCATATTGACTACTGCAGTCTATTGGAGTACGGTTCATATTTGGTGTGAGGCGTGGTGAGCATACCACGCCATACTTCCAGAGATTAGCATGCTTGAAGCTTGCGCGTGTATGAGCCAAAACAAATTCAAGCATGTTATGAGGCGCGAACTACTGCGTGGCATATCGAATGAATATTATTGTAATTGGAATGAGCAAACCCTTCATTATTGTTATTATTTTTTGCTATTGTATAGATAATTAATGTATTTATTACCTTATCTAATAAACTCAGAAAAAAGATTTATTAACGACAAAGAATTTTGTCTCCCGGCGAATAAGTTTTCTTATTCGTATGTCGGCCTACTACGATTGTATTAACAGCTAAGAACATTTTTTATTTAACTTTATGTTTAAGATTTACTAAGAATTTTTCTTAACATCTAATACGATATATAAGTTAGAAGAAATAGGTCTTTTATGTCCAACAAATAGAGTTTTTCTTAACATCTAATAGGATTCTTCATAATCTCCCAGCTGGTTTTCTTCGAGGAATTGTGTCATTTCGTCCGTCATTATTTTTTCACTTGATCGTTTTTTTCTCACTTAATATTCTTACTTACACTCAAATCATTCCTCACTGTCGAGTTTCTCACTTCCGAAACGCAACACTGACACTTGTGCCAAAAGCATTGGCATAGGAAGAAGCTACATGGTAAGCGTATGCGTGAGCTACATCTGACGAGCGGCCTGCTGTCGGGCCCGTCGCGTTGAAGGGCAAAGTGCGCATGCGCGCATTAGTATCATAGTCGCGAAATAAGAGGTTTTCGTGATTGGAAAGTAGTATTTATTTGATTTAAGGAAATATTTATTCAAATTTTCTATTTTAAATATGGCTTTTAATTGATGCGAAAAATCGGCACGTAAAGAGACATATTTAGTGACGCCGAATAAATTCTGTAGTTACAATCACATAAAAACTGTCTCCATACGAGTAAACGTTTATTAATTTCTAAGGAATTATGTTCTAATGTGCCAATTTATTGAAACATAATAAATCTTTTTTCTGAGTGTACCTCAATATTATTATCGCTCATATTACTAGTCATAGTTTTGAGTGTACAAAAAAGTGTATGAACATATGGTTTTGAAGCTTAGGGAGCTGAAGCTCCAGAGCACGAAATGAACAAACGTTCTCTCTCTCTCTCTCTCTCTCTCTCTCTCTCTCTCTCTCTCTCTCTCCTACGCGGTGCAAGAGATACATAGAGAAAACTTTTTTCCATGAACACTGAAAAGTGAGTTATATATTTATATAGAAGGTTAAATGAAATTTCCTCCCGGTGTTCGGAGTTAGCTCGTGCATGGTGAAATATCTGACAGAACAAGAAAGGGAGGAAGCGAGACAGGAGAATGGACGTAGAAATGAGATTTCACATCTGTGACAAGCTCCAGGGATCAGCAGGATTCAATAACGAGAGGGCGAAAGCGAGAGACCACGAACCCCCTTTTCATTACAATATAATATCGTCTACGTTCAACAAGCCCGACTAAGACAGTCAAATAATCTAATTAAAGGGAAAAAGGTCAAAGTACGAGAAACTTTGAGGCGTACAATTCGAGTGGGTAATAACCTCTCTCTCTCTCTGTGTGTGTGCGCACGCGCACGCGTGTGTGTGTGTGCAGACGCGCACAAGGCAGTTTTTGGGCATTTTAGGTTGTGACTGAAAATCTGAATGGGGTCCCACAAACCCGAGTGTCGCAAGTATGTCCCAAAAAAATAAGTGTGACATGCTAGGGTTATAATACCTATTATTTTGCGCGTCTCATGACGATGTGTACACAGCCCCGAATCTGGGGGTTGGAGGGGCGGGGGGGGGGGGGGGGCTAACCGGGGTACCCACCCCTGGCGGCACTTTAAGAGGGCGCCAAATTTGAGTGTTTGAAAAAAAATTGTTTCCCTAAAGCGCCTAGTCTCCCGAGCGCTTTAGTGAAAGTGAGTTTCGATGGCCTCGCGATCCTAGCCATCGAAAATAAAACTGCCTATAAGGTAAACTTTGATGAGGTGATAGATTCTTTCTCGGAAAGGAAAGCTCGACGTGTAAAGCAAGATTGGATGGTAAAATTTGCTGGGCCCTGAAGATTGAAGGTGGGTGTACAGTCTGGCCTGTGCGTTGTCTACACTGGTTGTCTGTATTCTATATCAATGTCACACATAAGGAAAAGTTATTAGCAAATAGGTTATAAAGAGAGCAAATTTATTGAAGGGTACGTATTCTCCGGTCACAAAAAATCCCGCCTAGTGTATTTGTTTGGTGAGTTTGTTAGTATCATTAATTTCAAATGCCGGAGTGAAGAGGCGCCAATGTCAAGTTTTTACCCCGGCTCGGAAAAATCGTAGATCCGTGTGGACACACTGGTGTTATCTCGTTGTGAAACTCTTGGTGGGCGGAGGCAAATCGAGTGTTATCAATATTGACGTTTGGAGAGGCGGCAAAGAATTTCCACATACGTATTTTTGTCACGTCGAGAATATGTTGCTCAAGTGTTTCGCGAAGTGGTATCAGAATTGATATAAGGGAGAGGTAGAGTTTTCATTCCCACGAGATATTCGAACGCCCCTAAGAATATTCAAATAAAAAAACTTTTCTATTGCAGAAGAATCCGTGTCATTCTTTTTTTATGTTTGTAAGATTTATTTTCGTATTTTTGCTTTGTTTTGATACGCGAATGAACGTGGAGGGGCGTTTTATTGATTTTTTTTCTTCCGCGTGAACGAAAATACACGAGAAGTACGGTTCACATGATTCGCAAAACAGAACTGTCATGTAATTTCCGGAATATTTATGTGTATGCGTGTGTAAAGGCCTCTGCACACGGCATATTTTCTACGCGCAGAAAACGGGCATTTACGGCGCGTTTTTCATACAAAAAAGCGTGTAGATCCAGTGTGTATCGCGTTTGTATCGCACCGGCTGCACGTAGAAAACACGCCGTGTACAGTTTCCTTCCTCTCGTGAAAGTCGTTACTGTACAGGTTTAAGGCTCGCAACCGCGGTCTCTCTCTCTCTCTCTCTCTCTCTCTCTCTCTTCAGGCAATGACATATATGATAAATTTAATAATCACGGCGGGCAGGGGACAGTGGGGCACAATGTGTCACGGGGCACTGTCGGCTACATGCGATTTCTCGGAGGTTTGTACCTCGTACAAACCGATATTTTTTGTGTAGGACCGTTATTTATATTGAGTTTCCTCAGGCTTAACAAAAGTCAACAGCAGCTGAGAAAAAATTATTAAAAATAAAAACTTGACTTGAGCCTTTTTGTAGCGGCTCGGGCTTTCAGTCCTAATCGATCATATTATTATTTATAATGCACTCGGTGATTTGTGTTGTTCCACTCGTAGTTTAATTAATAATTGTACCGAAGACGGACAAGCCGAAAGACAGATCAGCTTTGAATAAGATGAACCGATATTCAACGTTCCCGTGATATGTAGAAATAAAAATTGAATTATTCTTATCAATATTTCTATATCCGTGTACATATTGGTACTGATTTTGTCGTGTTGTACTGTTATCAACGTGATATGTAATATGCGTTGTGATATTGTTGGTGTTTATGAAAATCGGTTATCTATGTTATGAAAATATAACAGAGTTCCAATCGGCTTATTGTACCCTACGTCCCGCAGTACTTGACACACTTGACATTGACCCCACCAGTGGGGTACATTAATCCAATCCGACAATTTTGTTCGATCTCATTATTTCGGAATTTTAAATCTTTTCGCAAAAATGGTAGCTTTATTGTACGGGAAAAGGTGTAAAAAATCGGTTACGAACGTTTTTTTTTCTAATCAGACTGATGCGGTAAGGGTGAAAATTCGTTTAAAAAAAGTGACACATTGTGCCCCACCTTCCCCTACTATGTCATTCCCCTAGCAGAGTGAAAAACCTGCTGGTCCATCTGCCCTCCGCCTTGACCACCCGGTTCTTCTCCGTTATCGAACGATAAGATTACCGGAGAATATCCTCTGCGCTCGTAGATAGATACACCCATAATGGACGCACTGCCCCCATGGAAATTTATATACGCAAAAATATATTGCAAATTTATTTTATTAATAATTGTAATATATGTGAAATGTATGCCATATATTGAAAATATATGTTGCATATATGTGCCAAATTCTAATTTTCGTAACGTTTTTATATATGAGATGTATATGCGTGGTATTACTGTATATCAATGTATCACATATCAATGATATGTG
Source organism: Ophion slaviceki (assembly GCA_944452715.1). Classification (NCBI taxonomy): domain Eukaryota; kingdom Metazoa; phylum Arthropoda; class Insecta; order Hymenoptera; family Ichneumonidae; genus Ophion; species Ophion slaviceki. Next base: position 610,732 of record OX101791.1, read on the forward strand.
TAGCATTTACCCTGCATATATACCACATATATTTAGCATATATGTTGCATACACACTGCGTACATACCACATATATACTGCATAAATGGTACATATATGTCGCATATATACAGATATGCGTAGCATATCTATATATAGTGTTTATATGTAATAGCGTACTTTAACTGTAAGTTAAGTTTTTTTAAGTTTAAGTTTTAAGTTTTATTAACTTTAACTGTAATAGTGTTTATACACAGCATATATTTTTGATATATTTTTCTAACAAAAAAATAGATTGAAAATATATCGAAAATATATGCGTCGTATATGCCTCATATATGCATCATATATAGTGTTTATACGTAGCATATATGTTTTGGTCAGAAAAATGTATCGAAAATATATAGGTCTTATATGCGTCATATATTTGGTGCATATATACTGAATATATATGTATTATTCTATTTTTCGTCACTATATATGCGACCGATATATATATATATATATATATATATATATATATATATATATATATATATATATATATATATATATATATATATATATATATATGTAGCATATATTTTCTGCATATATTTTACATACATAAATTTCCATGGGGGTGGGATTTTTCGCGGACGAGCCATTCCAGCCGAGAAGTATCAAACGAGTGAAATTTCTCACTTTCGGTGTAGAGCGAAACTAGAAAACAAGCACGTTTGGTGAGAAGTTTTTTTCTTCATTTATTTGGCTCTGTACAGGTTTTGCTACAAATTTTATTAATAATTAATAATACAGTTACGATAGATATTTGTTTATCTTCATTTCTTCTTGCTTTTTTTCTTCATTTCTGTTTGGTTTTTAAAACGATGTTCCCGCGCCGTTGCGAGCAGGCGTCGAAACGAAAGAAAAAAAAACATCGAAAAAGGACGAAAAGGTCACTGTTTCGTTGAACGTTCGCCGATGAAGAAGCCAACTGTTTCGAACTGGGCTCGAAGTATGCTGATTTTTTGTTCCGAGGTGGCGCTCCGCAGATCGTAGAGAATTTTGCAAAACGATCAATCGGGCACGAGTTTCGACTAATTGGCAAGCCCCTCAAAAATACTGCGATCCGTATTTGGCGAAAGATCTAAGGATAAATGTTCCTAAACTCTATTCCATACATATGTGTGTGTGTGTGTGTGTACATGTGTATATATATACACACACACACACACATACATGTGTTTTTTTCCTTCCGTTTTTTCTCGTACTCGTTCGTTCCTTTGTTATTTCTTTTTCCTTGAGCGACTAAGGTAGTATCCTTCGTACATTTATATATATATATTTATAATACACACCCACACACACACACACACACCGACACACGCATATATATATAAATATATATATACACACGGGTGTGTGTGTATATAAACACGATAGAAAAAACGTTTCCCATTATTCGTCGTTCGCGTCCCCTTCCAGTGTCCGAGGCAATCGCTCCCTCTCCGTACAACCGTAATTTCCTGACTAACCGTCGCAGTTGGGTGAATGTACAATAAATTCTTTTGTTCATTACCGCAAAATAAAAATACAACCGATGTCGAAGAATCGGAGGGAAATATTGTAGCTTTTTTGTCGCTTGTTTCATCCGCGCAGTGTCCCGGAAGACAGCGTAATAATCCTACAGCGAATACTCGTACAGCTCAATTTTACAATCTTACACGTAGAACTGAGTATTTTGGCCTTGCGCATTTTGCGTGCACGATTCTTTCCATCGCTTATTTTTCTCCCCCTTATCGTTTGTTCTTTAAAACCAGATTTAATACGTGACGGGCGCGCACCGTCGCTCAATTGGATTATACAAATACTTAATGATCGCGGATACTATCGATCGAGAGACAAGAGCATTCGTCTCTCCAATCGTCAAGCGAATATTTCTTTTGTTTTGCCTGCTTACACGTTAATATACTCGTAGATTTATTCTGAACGATTAAAACGACCAAGGTCCGTTGGAAAGAAAATATTTTCATTCGTCTGCCTCGCTCTATGTCTCTCGGTGCCAAACACGCATGTATATCCATGTATGCAGGGTGTCCCAGAAGTCGCGCCGGTGGTTGGACAAATTTCGAGCAGAAATGTCCGTTTTTCTCTCTGATGCACCGTTGCGTAGATATTCACGACTCCAGAAGGAGGGCATCGGATTTACTATCGCTAATGAATGAATAACTGAGGAAACTTTTGGGACGCCCTGTGTATATATTACGCGCTACATATCGTAGTACTTGCCTCTCGTTAATAACTCACCCGACAACACACGGGGGCGGGGGGAGGGGGTGTGTAAAATTCGTATGGAAAAGAGGAAAGAAAAAGTCCTCGAAGAAGCACAGTTCCCTTGATTTCGTATTCTTTAGTCGACTCGTTGGCTCCGTCCCTTTCGTGTGTGCACGCGCGCGCGCGTGTGCTGTCACTCGGGTAATCTAGGAAGCGGTTGTGGCGGTTGGCAAAAATGGCGCGGGTCACGCGAGGCTCTCCTGCTCGCCCCAGCCCTCGCTGTCGCATTCGCTCTCAGATGCCGAATCGCTGTCGCTAAATTCAACGGCGAGGCGTCGGGCGAGTATCGAGGCTACGTCGTTAAGAGCGTTGGTGCGTTCGCCCTCCTTCTGCTCGATCTTCTCCACCTTTCGCAGCTTTATACCTGTTTTAAGAATAGATTCGATCAAAGAGTGATTTGGCTTGAATCGAAAAATAACCACGAGCGAGGAGAATAGGATTTGAGGAAATACCGTCTCTGATGGCCTTGAGTAGATCGTTGCGCGGATCGACGATCGGTATATTAGGATTCTGACCCTTTCTCGCTTGTCCGTCGATAATGTTCTTGACGGGTTTGAGCTTGGGTGGATTGTTGGCGATCATTTTGGCGATGTCGCCGTTCGTCAGTGGCATCGGTGGGGTCGGCCCGTTAAGAATGGGCGGCGGTGGCGGAGGCGGTGGAGGCGGTGGAATGTTGCAGGGCGGCGATACCGGTCTCTGCGGTATCGGATCGGGTGTGGGCGGTGGCGGCGGGAGATCCTGCGGCGCTGGATCGGGCTCGTCGACGCCCAACGGAATCGTCTGATTCGGCGGAGTCGGCGTCGAGTGATGACTCGGCAGGGGGCTGTTGGAGCGACTGCCGTTTCGGTTTAGCAAGTGAGAGGGTATCGTACCTGCGAAAGGAAATGAGCCGTTCTCGGTATGACACGTCAAAGGATTACGAGGAAGGATCGTTCGGGAGAGCTTACCGTTTATCGGCGGTGGAGACATCGCTTCACCCGGTGGCGGAGGAGGAGGCGGAAGCGTGTCGCGTCCGGTGCTCATCGATCTTCCTCTCGTCGGTGTATTGTTGGCCGAGGCGATGGTCGGTGTCGAGTTGCTCGAGGCGTTGCTCGGCGGAGCTGGCGGTGGCTGCGAGGGCCTCGATCTTCCACCCCGGCTCGGTGTGCTCTGGCCACCAGGACTCTGGTAAGTCTCGCTCCCCGGTTGGCCCTGACCCGGTGCGTAGTGCGAGCTGTACAGGCTCCCGTCGTCGTAACCCTGAGACGCGTAATTCTCCGCTCTGTAAAAGCATATTTCCTCTCAACCTTGCAACGCGTTTCTCCCTACTCGATTATTCTTTCTCTACCTCTACCCCCCTCTCTCTCTCTCTCTCTCTCTCGCTTTGCCTTCTGATAATGCTACCTGTAGTGATCGGAAGCGGGTGGGCTGTAGAGATGTTGCTCCTCCGAGGGATAACTTGGCCTTAGCTCGATGCTGTTGGGCCGTGGTGGCCTCGGTTCCGTCATCACCATGCCCAACAGGGACTCGTCCGGTATATTGTGGGCTGTCCGATACTGCACGCCCTGACTGGGCATTATGTACTCGCCGTGGCCGACCGCCAGTTGCCTTTGCCTTTCCCTCGTATTGTGAGGCTGTCTCACCCGCCTCTTGTGCCTTCCACCACCGCCACCGCCGCCGCCACCCTCGTTCCGAGGCCTGTGAGGCTGTACGTGCAAGAAAATCGTTAGATCATCGCATTTCTCCCCTCACTCGCGCCTCTCTCTCTCTCTCTCTCTCTCTCTCTCTCTCTCTCTTCCAATTTCACCGGTCAAACGTGGTGCGATTAAAAAAGGCAAGCGAAAAATTTCATCATGAACAACGGATGGATGATATTAGTGGTGCTTCGGCGAGACAAAATCGCGCTCGGGATTACTATCGTCGTTTTTCTTTTTTCTACCTCTGATGAACTGAATGATTCGTACACGAGAACTCAACGTTTTCGTAGCGTTAAACTACTTTCAAAGCGGGCCAGCTACTCGTAGCCATCCTCTAACAGCGCAAAGAGTAGAGAATTAGGTTGTTAACGAGTGGAAGGGAAAAGAAAATAAAAACACCACAAAACGCACACACACGCACTTTGAGGATGAATTTGACAATTGTGTGGGCGATTGAGAGCGAAATTATGGGGGGGGGGCGGGCGGTTTCAACGATTAATGCGAATGATCGATATGAAGATAATTTGTACAGGGTGAAATGGGTGGTTGGTGGTCGGGTGCTTTTTTCGCTATTAAGAGCGTACAAATATAACGAGATGGAGATTATAATTGTATACATATGTATATGTATTATATATATATGGAGGATAAAAGAAAAAAAAATGAAACAACTACAAAGATCCAAACCATCGACTTGCCTCTCTGAACGGTTCGGCATATTCAGACTCGGTCTATAACCAAGGGGACAGTATCGGTAGTTAGAATTGTTCGTGTGATAGCAACAAGTTTAAATTCATAATATGCAATAGAATATCGTAAGAAAGCGAGTGTCCTCGTTCAGCACGTTCTGGAAGCCCTGAGAATGTTTTTTGTTTTCTCTCATTCGAGGCAAAACGTGATGAGCGAAGTTGTGGATTTGAAAAATCGGAAGCCCTGCGTTTTTTACCTTTTTCCCCCGATCGTGAAGCTTCTTCTCCGTGTCCTTGAGCATCTCCTGACTCCACAGATCGAAGAAGTAATTCGGGTCCGTATAAAACTTGAGACCGTCCTTACCGTCCTCCCTGAAACGAAAAAAAAAAACGAAATAAAATAAAATAAAAGGGAGGATTGCTATGGCCGCCGCTTCGGTCGCCGGAGAATAACCTGTAAACGTTGAGTTTGTCGAGGGGCGGAGGGGTGTCGCACTGCTGATAAGTCTCGAGCATGGCAGTCGGCATAGTGTCCCGTGAAACGACTTGCTGGTCGAATATGACCGAGCTCTTGAAAGCCTTTCGCATGTGGATGTCCTGAAGCGACACTGCGAAATCAAATTTAGGCGTTGAGACTGGCGGGGTACGTTCGACTCGCGCGCGCAAGGTGGAAGATTCGTCGCGTCAAAGCACCCACCTTCCTCGACATTGCTGTCGAGCTGCGTTACTTTAACCGCGAGCCTGTCTATCCTCGCCTGGAGGGAATTTGCCCGATCGCTGAGGGTGACAGCCTCCCTGGCGAGTTCACCGAAGAGATCCTCGGCGTGTCTCGACAAGCTCGACAATTGTCTTATCGTGTTGGCTAGCGTGCCGTTCGTCGCGGCTTCCAATTCCGAGGGGAGCGGAAACGCCTCGGGTATCGTGCCCCGCGCAACGTGCACCGGCTCCACGAGCCTCTTCGGAAGTGGCATTTTTCCCGCGCTCTTGGATCGCTCGCCCTTGGCTTTCACACGAGCTCACTCACCGCTTTCTCGGGACCTGCCAAACGAAAAAGCGACAAACATTAGAAAATCTGCCAGTCCCGGGCATGACGCTCCCTTTATCGAAGAGTTCGGTCTTTTCGACTCTGCTCTCCCGGCTCGTTACGCGATCGGGTTACGAAGGCGCCTCGTCGGCCTGGGGGACGACCAACATTTTTCTCTCGTTAGCGGTGAGGCGAGCCGTATTTGCCGGTTGGGAGACTCGACCGCCAAATGGAAAGTAGCTCGAATACAAACTTGCTATTAAAATTCCATCCGAATACTCGTCACTCGTTCCCCAACAAAGAGCCCCATTTCCTTCCCATCTCTTCCACTATTTACTCCTTCGAGTTTCTCGACTTTTTTCAACATCTACTCTGAGATTGAGGAACCTCGCGG
>OX101791.1:617009-622009 GCA_944452715.1 Ophion slaviceki
CCCCGTACAAACACTCTATATGTATATATGCTTACGCTGCACACGTGCGGCAACGAACCACGCGTGTGAACGTGTAAAGGGGCATAGATAGATATAGAGCCGAGGGTACGATCAGTCGCGCGGAATGTCAACTGGTGAAAGAGACGAATGTGTAAAGGTAAAAGAGAAAATAACGACGATGCGTATACGGTAAAGAGAAAAAAGAAATAAGGGATTGGCCACGCTAACAATAGATTAATTCGCAAAATGCTTAGACGGAATTATCCGTTTTTTTTTCACACTTGGCCGTAAGCCGGAGCCTTCCTATTTGTTTTGTTATCATTTCAATTGTACCTGAATAAATGTGTACTCCGTTTGTTGATTGAAAATAAAAAATTGTGCACCGAACGCAAGTCGCCTTTCAAACGTAAGTCAAGGGTGCCAAGTGTTTTAAAAATACGACGGGCGACCCACCCACGAAGCTGCAAAGAGTGAATGAACAAGAATTTAAGATCGTACAACTTATTGTGCCCCTATATGTGTACGTATGTGGAGTGGGCGTACGTAAAAATACGAATAATCTGGCTGCACTGCCGCGGCAATAAAATTCAGTGCCCGGGATAGTCGGATCGAGTCTCGCTCCCTCTTTAGCCTCCCCCGCCACACCTATCCGGGCGAGGGAGTCGAAAAACCACCCCCTGCGTAGCCCGCTCTCCCGGAGATGCGGCCATGTGCAGCAGACTCGTCAACCGCCGCCGCCCTTATTCGCGGATAAACGCCACACCTATCGAGAAGAGCCTAGACGAGATAGAAGCGCCTTGTGAAAATGTAGGCCTACAAGAGAATGACAAATGGTCAATCGAGGATGAAAAAAAAGCCCGATCCCACCGGTTGATCGTATCCGAAAAGTGAATATACGTGTGGAAGGCGGAAACGACCGGCGCTAACTGACAGCGATGAATAACGAATCTCAAGTTGGCGATTGCGTCGTTGAGCGTAATTATTGGGAAATTTCGTTTCTTCGCGATGTGACAGAGTCGACAATGAAGGAATCGTCCGATTCGTTGCACACTCGGCTAGGCCAACTCTCGACGAACGAGCTCGCGAACGGATGCGAGGATACATGGAAAAACAGCCGTTACGCCGTACTATCTCGTACACGCATACACACGCGATTCGATGGAAGCGCGGATCATCGATGCTTCGAGCGATCGCGTTTGTAAAATAACCGCCCGCCCGCGCGCGCGCGCCCGCAAACAGACACACGTTTCTTTTAACGGGACCGCCGTATCGCGTAACGTCCCTGTGATTAATTTCGCGACGTTGGTAGAAACGAATTGAAACGCGTGGCCGGAAAACTCACCGTCTCCGGAGCGTCGAAACGGCGAATCGCGTGTCGCTCCTCCATCGTTTCCTGGTAAAACGCCCCGCAAGAAAAACGAATAAAAAAGTTTCTTCTTCACCACGCGCAATCTCACTTCTCCGACTTACGCATCAACGAGTATACCGGGAGTGACGCGACAACAATAGGAAAGAACGCGAGAGCAAAAAAAAAGAGCAAGGGGTATCGCCAGAGTATTTTTTCCGTAACGGAGGGAACGGAAACTACAATCACCGGAGACCCGCACCCATTGCGCCGCGGCTTATCGCCGTATAACCACCGTAAAATCTCGATCGAGCCTACTGGCGTGCGCGCGCGCGCACAAACGCATACACATTAAGCAGACACACCGCTCGCTGTGGGGAAAGAGGAAAATGGCGTTGCTTCGCTTACGCTCCTTCAACTCGTACTGTGCTCGAGTCGCGCACGGGCGAGCGTGGCGCCCCGTACGCCCGTGGCGCTGCGCGCGGCCGCACTCGGTACTCGCACGCCACGCACCTGCCGATCAAATAGAACCCCTACGAGGAATTTTTACGAAAAAATCATTCAAAATACACCGCATTGTGCAGTGTAAAGATAGCAAAGAAAAAGCAACGAATAAGTCTTTGCATTGTGAGTGAGGCAAGAAATATCTGCCGATTTTTCAAAAACGAGAATGTAATTCTGTGGTGCATGTTTTGTTTTCCGACGGCGCCACTTGTCTGCCGCTCGCAATATTTGCCGGTCATTTGTTGACGCGCTAAACGACACTAAATCGCTTTAACATTGTTGCGAACAATTTCTCAACGAGTTTGCCGCTGGCAATATTTTGTCCGACGAAATGACGGACGAAGCCGAACAGGTTGGAAAAAATGTTCCTCGCGTTCGCGCGTTTATGCGCCACCGACGTAACCTGTAATCTCTTGAACCCAGGTACCAGCCATAAACGTGAAGGAGCCCTTGGATTTGATCAGGCTCAGCCTCGACGAGAGGATATACGTCAAGATGCGAAACGAGCGGGAACTTCGCGGGCGATTGCACGTACGGGATAATGCCGTGATTCTTCGTGAAAAAGAGGAAAAGTTGGCGCGTAACGAAACGTTTCTTTCGACAGGCGTATGATCAGCACTTGAACATGGTACTGGGCGAAGCCGAGGAGACCGTCACGACCGTGGAAATCGACGAGGAAACGTACGAGGAAGTTTACCGCACGACCAAGAGGAACATTCCCATGCTGTTCGTGAGGGGTGACGGAGTTATTCTAGTGTCACCACCCAGCATGCGAGCCCAGATCTAAACCCGACAAAACTTTCTGTCTCGACTAAGTTATCCCTCGTAAGCTCCGGATGGAACTTGGGAATAAATTCATTTTTTTGTCCGACACGGTCAAATCTAGTGCTCGTTTATTCCTCCGATTTCTTTCTGCATCCTTGTTAGCCACCAAGAGGAAGTCATTCGGCTCTCGGACTTTTCTCTTCGACGACAGTGTGATTCACAGGTGGTCCGGCGATCTGTGCGCTTAGATCCGAGATCCTCTGATCCTTTAGCTTGACGAGACTCTCGAGGTGTGCGACACGCCGGTTCAGCGTCCCTATGGCGCTCTTTTTCTCCTGTAACTCGTTCTTCAACTTGACAAAGGCCCGCCTCGGCACTTTTTTATTCGCCACTTCTTCCGCATTCAGTACAGAGTCGAGGGTCTCTAGGATTTCAGCGACGAGAGGGCTACAGAACCGTGAGTGGACTTTGGCCTAGAACCGTACACTGGGGGGAGAGTGCAATGGTATCCCAGGAGAAGAATGTCTTACCGAGTCCGTATCTCAGTGTACGATTCTTATCCAAATAAAATAATATATCCAGTTTAGGGTGAAGCAATTGTAGGGTAATATTTTGAACGTTATTTCATTGCTATAGTCACTGTACGACTCTAACCACCCTTGCGATTCTCCTCGTAGTCAAAGTAGAGAGAGGCCCTTTCGGCGTTGCAATCGTTGAGTATTTTCGTCCTAAGGGCGGTCAGAACGGTCTCGATGACACCGGGCTCCGAATTCGCGAGTCTCAGTATCGTGTCCTTGCCAAGCTTTGTACCGATCTTGGAGAGTACTTTGCGATTGAGCGTGCTCCAATTGTCGATTTTATTCGCTATACCGCTTCTCGAAACGTAATTGTGAAGATCCACGTGGCGGGGATAGTATCGTTTCAGGAGTTCGGCCATGAAGACTGCGCGGACGGTCGAAACGACAAGGATTATTGATGAAAATTATGGACGTTTGTTGTTATGTTTCAGATGTGGTTCATAAAAATACCAAGCATACGATGAATTTTCATTTTTGAATGATTATATTGTATACCTGAGCACTAACGAGGCATTTTTAATTTTTTTTCAATTCGCGTAACAGGGGACTTGAAATAAATGGTCAATCGTTTCTAAACACCTCTTTTTCCTGTTCCTTTCACGCTCTCGAATATTGAACTGTTAACTGATTTTCGTCGACAATAAAGCAAACGTCCAAGTATACTGGACAAATTCCAAACCAATAACGTTTAACAAAAAAACGTCCACTTTATACATTTATATATTTCTATGTAATAATCTATATACTCAATAACTCTAGATGTCTCATATGAAGTGCTCCAGGCATGTACAAAATTCCCAAGATTCCGTAAGGGGGCGTAGGCAAATTGCGTAACACAATTTTGGAGAAGTGAGGGGCCCGGTCATGCGTTACGGTCCTACGGTATTAAAATCACGGTGCAAAAATTTCCACAGCGCTTTCCCCTTTACCAATTTCCCCACCAAAATATGAAAAAAATACATTTTTATTTTTAATAATTCTTGAAAGCACATATATTCAGAATTATGTTGGCAAAATTTTAAATCAAAGGTCCGAAAGTTACTCAAGTTACAGTGACTTTAGTGAAAACAGGTAGCGCGCCCGGTTAGGACCCTCAGTCCGTACAGGTGTGGCATCGTTCACAGTACACGGAAAAAAAGAAACAGCGAAAATCACGGTATAAACCGCATGAAAAACAGGGTACCATATTTCATTTTACAGTAAAACAGAGTAATGTAAATCCTGTCCTACAAAAATAACGAATTTTCCTGTACACACTGAGATTTTTACAGTTACACTGGCTTATTTACAGTTTGGTATTGTGAATACATCAGTGTTTTCAGTAAAAATATTCAACTGTAAAATTTACATGAGATCTCTGATTTTTATACTGTATGCAAACTGCAAGGGTTACAGTGTACACTGTATTGAGTACAGAGTGATTCATTAAATTGTACAGTGTAGCACGGTAGTTTTACTCTTCTTTCGACAGTTCGTGACGTAATCTGTGCACTCTGAGATTTTTACAGTAACACTGATTTATTTACAGTTTGGTATTGTGAATAAATCAGTGATTTCAGTAAAAATATTCAACAGTAAAATTTAAGTGAGGTCACTGATTTTTATACTGTGCGTAAAGTGCAAGGGTTACAGTGTACACTGTATTGAGTACAGAGTGATTCATTAAATTTCACAGTGTGGCACGGTAGTTTTACTCTTCTTTCGGCAGTTCGTGACGTAATCTGTGCACTCTGAGATTTTTACAGTTACACTGGTTTATTTGCAGTTTGATATTGTAAATACATCAGTGATTTCAGTAAAAAAATTCA
>OX101791.1:624509-762974 GCA_944452715.1 Ophion slaviceki
CGAAGTGAAGAGAAAAAACAACTTTTTTTCGCGTGACTTTCTTCTGGTTTGTTTGAACGCCTGACTTCGTTGCCATCCGTTAATACGATTGCGTTCGTAGCTCAGTCAACATTTGCGTGCATACACGCACGCACGCACGCACACATATACATACGTTTCGAGATGGCTTGGCCGAGCGGTGATCGGGAAGCGCGCGTAAAGATTCGCTTTTGCTTTGCGGATGTACGCGATATTGCGTCAGGTACGAGGGAATTTTTGCTCTCACAGGAGAGAAAAAGTCACGTAGCTCGTGTTGCACAGGAGGGAGGCGATTCTTGCGCGAAACTACGTAATGCCGTTAGGCCGCTGCTGAGAAATTTCGTCATATCTGCATCTAATTCATCAGTTGACGAAGCAATAAGTGTCATTGACATCACAAACTTGGCGGTTGTCAGGCTGGCTAACATTTACGTCACGAAGCGAAGGCTTTCCCTTCTTTTTAACGCCCGATGAGCTCGGTATTCCTACGGGCGAAATAAACCCAAATTCACGGTCCCCAATATTCTTTCTGAAAAAAATCTCAAGAAATTCTCTTTGATATATTCTTCCCGCGGATCGTTACGAAGAGTTGAAAATTTCCGTTGAGAACGCGATCGGGTGTGTTGCCCTCGGGTATTTCTTTCTTTTTTTTCGGGGATCGATGTACTCGGATCGTGTGTGCTCGCAGTCACGGCTCATCAGGTACGTCTCACGCACGCGGGATTCAACGTCCGTGTGTATGCCTGGGTGCGTGCATGCGCACAGACGCACTCGATATTCGAGAGCGAGGGAACGTGAACGGCGGCGAGCATTTATAGAATTCCGAGTGTATGTGTGTATGACGTATTTATGGTGTGCGTGGTCTGTTGGAGGCGCACGCCGTTTGAGACTACTGGCCGCGTACCGAGTCTTCCGAACCCACAAACGTGGCACACACACACACACATATGGGGAAAAAATATATTGAGCCCGTTATGTCCATGCAACGTTGGCTATCGGCACATCTGGCTGTTTCGAGGACAGAGCTTAATATTTGTAAACGGCTATTGGATTTAGGGCGACAGAGTAGTCCTTGGCATGACTTTATATAAATATGCTTACATTTTTATAAATGTGATTTTGAAGACATTACGTTTAAGTAAGGTCGAGTATGGAGGCACCCTTGTGAGAACGGTCCGCGACGCGAGTGTCTTTAATTTCATCTTTCCTTGTACATGCACACACGCGCGCGCGCACACACACGCACAATATATGTAGTCGAAAACGCAGACTCCACGAGCCGCGAATCCAACGGACGTGCCACAGGCGCGCACACGTTTGATAGCCATCGGACGGTGCGGTCGCGGTATCGCGCTCAGTCTCGTATCTTTCAGTACACAGATAACAATCCGTTTCCCCCAAAAACGTCCAAATTATCAAGCAGTAATCATACATCAAAGATACATTATTCATACATGTATACGTTTATCATGTAAATATAGTTTTGCTCAGCGCGTGGTCGAACAGGAAAAGAGCGCACCCTTATAATTTTTCCTTGCACGACCAAAATAAGATATACTATTGAGATTCATATGAAGAAAGATAATTCAGGTTGGGAAAGACGTTGATTTTGAATATTTAAAAAATTGTTGAAGTTTGACAATTCGCGGATTGATTGGTCAGTGACGCAATGGCAGTCGGTGAAAATGCAAACGGTAAGTTCCTAATTCCTATATACATATACATATACACACATATATACATATATATATTTATCTTTGTATGCGGTACAGGAATAGTTTTTACAATGCGACGTCACTAGTGATCCACTTGTGTGTGGTTTAGAATGTTTCCGGACGAAATTTCTTGACTTTGAATTTTTCTGGGACACTACAGGGTCGAAGCCGCCGTCCTTTTGACCTTGGCGCCTGCCTCGTGCTCCACATCGATCGGCGCTTCCCCATGAACATCCAAACCGGCACCCTCCTGTCTCGCTCCCTTTTTGTATGCCCGTCCCCATAACGCGAGTTTATCGCAATATACGACATCAACTCGGGCGTGGGATTGATATACTTTATTCTGAAAATAATCACTGACAAATTTCAAATGCCCTCTGCTACGGAGCATGCGCACCCGAGTGTCAGTTCTCGATCGTAGCGCATGGAACGTCAACTAATTCAATAGTTTGGAAGTTGTTTTTTTTTTACCAGAGGTGCCCTATCAAACTGGGAGAGAAAGAATAAATTGGAGATTGAACGCAGAAGAAGCGTTCTTTAAATTCCTACAGTTCGCAGCGCAGATTTTGTCCCGCTCAGCTTTATAAATTGATATGAATGATTTTTCGTTTCCATCGATTTAAATTAGTCTTCCTTTCCATGTACGCTAATTCGAGGGGTATTTGGGACGATAGAGCGATGACGCTGTCCTTTCTTCGGTCCAATAATTACGAATTAAAATTCTATTCCATGATGTGTACGTGATGAGATGGGGGGAAAAAACAGTAGTCAATTGTTGCTAAACGATAAATGACGCGTGATAATTTGTCGGGCACGTTGGTCGCCCAAATGCCATGTGGACCCACCACATCCACACGCACTGATTTGTCATCGTTTCTACGTACGTTCGCTTCATAACTTTATGAGTCTGAATATGAAGCTCTTACGAGTCGCAACTATCCCCTTTCTTCTGAAACGCCCCCGCTGAATGTCACACACAGCCTCTCGGTTCCCGACGAGCTTCATCTGGATCGACAATGTCACACCAAACGATAAGAACCTACCTACAATCTTGTTCCCGTGCTCATCCCTTTGCGCGCTTTTTTGCCGACATTTTCTCGCTCTCCCGAAATAATTTCCCAGCCTACGTGATCGGCTTCGATCCTGCGTTTCTCGCTCCAGAACTTATTTCCGCAGAAATGCTTATTTGTCAGAGCGCGGCTCGTTTTAAAAATAACTGGCTCGTGTGTCGGGGCCGCCGTCTTGCCTCGCAGCCCGTCGATTAGATTGCGAGTTGCTACCGCGACATTGTCCTCTTGGGCCCCGAGACTTACCTCGTAAACGCGTACACTTTCTTGCTCCGAAATAGCGTTGTTAATTTGTTGTTGACAGAGCGCGCCGAGGGAAGCCCGGGATGTCGATTTCCGGTACGTTATCTCATGGCGATGATGGGCTCGATAGGCCTGGCGATAATTTACGGCTTCAAGGTAAACATGAGCGTCGCAATCGTCGCGATGGTCAACAAGTCCGCCCTTAGTCTCGAAGACAATAACGAGACCGGATCATCGGCTCTCGTCGACGTGTGCAATTTCGGCGATGACGGTAATAACACCACAGAGCCCCAATCAGAAGTGAGTTAGCTAAAAAGAGAAGAAATGCTTTTGGAGAATGTTGCCAGAGGCTTGAGGACCATGGGCGATATTTCAGGACGGTCCTTTCGTGTGGAGCCGGCCGCTGCAGGGCTACATACTTTCGGCGTATTTTTGGGGCTACATGGTCTCGTTGATTCCCGGTGGACGAATGGCCGAACTCCTCTCGGCCAAATGGGTGATGAACGGTTCGGTTCTGCTGAACGTCGTTGCCTCTGTACTGTCGCCCCTCGCCGCGGAACTTCACTATTCCGCCCTCATGATGATGCGATTTCTCCAGGGCATCGGTGGAGTGAGTTTACACATTTCCGTACAGGTTGTCCCGTTCGAAGCGTTAGCAGCTGCTCGGAAAGGACGCGATATGAACAAAATAAGAATCGTACTTTATGACCGTGGGAGTGACTGACAAGGTCGCGTCAAGGGCAACTTCAAAATTTCTATCGTCCCAGAGCTTGACTCGAGAGTTTTTCAAAGCACCGTGAGGATTTTTTCACATAGTACTTTTTCAAGCGTAAAACGTCAAAGTTTATCGCGCGCTAAATACGTATTGAGAGTGTTTTGAAAAGCTTACGAGCTAAGCCACGAGCATGTACGATGAGAAATGTGTGAAAAGAGCAAGAGACATTTTGTTTGGAAGTTTTTTTTATTGCAACGCGTTCTTTCCGAGACGGCAGCTCGTAACACTTTCCACAAGACATTCTGTGTATCGCGATTGGAACGAGAGAATTTCACGAAAAATGCGATTGTACCTTGTCGAATGGCCGTCAGGGTGTAACGTTTCCGGCGATGCACGTGATGGTCTCCAAGTGGGCGCCACCCGACGAGAGGAGCGTCCTCGTTTCCATCGTTTACGCGGGTACAGCCCTCGGCACTGTCATATCGATATTACTATCGGGCCTGTTGGCCGCTAAACTCGGCTGGGTATGGATCTTCTACATCGAGGGGGGACTGTGCTTGATCTGGTCGACTGCGTGGTGGCTAATGATCGAGGACACGCCTGAGAAACAGCAGCGCTTCATCAGCCAACAGGAGAAGAATTACATTCGCGACTCGTTGGGACAGAAAAACAACGACGCCCACGAGGACAAGCCGCCCGTCCCGTGGCGCGATATTTTCACGTCGCCGCCCTTTCTCGCCATTCTCGTTGCACATTTCTGCAGCAATTTCGGATGGTACATGCTACTCATCGAATTGCCAACTTTTATGAACCAGATACTCAAGTTCAAGATGAGCTCGGTAAGTCGATAGCCTCGTTCTCCTCGTACGTTTGGCAAATCTTTATCGCTCGATTTATTTTTCTTGTGCAGAACGCGGGTCTCTCGTCGCTGCCTTTCCTGTGCATGTGGCTCTTCACGATGATTCTCAGCAAAGTGCTGAGTATCCTGCAGGACAGGCGAAAAATATCCGTCACCCTGTCGAGAAAGATCGGCACCTGGATCGGTAAGTACCTGGAAATAGACATTTGTTTCTCTGAGAATTTCGGTACACATTGCGATTCGACACGAATTTGATAAATATTCCGACTCGTTCGTCTATCGTGTATATATTATCGTGTTATATCGGTGAAAGACAAAACAAGAGACGACAAATAATCTTTTAGCTGCCGGTGTGCCGGCGATTTGTCTCGTGGGCGTATCGTTCGTCGGTTGCGATCGTTCGCTCGCGGTGACCTACATGACGATCGGCGTGACCTGTATCGGCGGCATGTACTGCGGTTTTCTCGCCAATCACATCGACATTGCACCCAATTTTGCCGGCACCCTGGTGGCCATTACCAACTGCGTCGCGACGATACCGGGCTTCGTTGTTCCGATATTCGTTGGAAAATTGACCGAGGGAAACGTGAGTATTGGATCGAAACGGACTGTGATATCGGAGCGTGTGAGTTATTTGTCCGATTCGGACTTGATCGGATTTTTGGTGGGTTGCAGGAAACGATAGAAGCTTGGAGAATAATATTTCTGGTAACGGTGGCTCTCTACGGAGTTCTCATAACCGTTTACACGATATTCGGCTCGGGCGAGGAACAACCGTGGAACAAAGTGAAAAAGTCCAAGGATGAGGAGATGGCGAGTGATCAGACGTTGCCTCTCAAAGAGTCCAATGTAGCCAATTGATTCTTTGAACGCATTTTACCTCCTCAAAAGTTTTGAAGAAAAATTAACGTATTGACCAAATTTATTTCTGCGCTACGTGACCTTGATGTCTTACATGTAAAACACGCCGAGTGCGTGAATCACAAATATTTGTAAATAGCGGATAATAAAAATTGGTGTTTTTTTTTATATATATTTTTTAAATAATTGCTTCGACATCACTGGACTCGCATGATTTTGCAGAAATACATGGGACCCCAATTGTTGGCCTTTGAGGGTAATACGATGTGGCCGTATTTGAGACCGTGGTTTCCAAATTTGTAGAGACAACGCAACGGCTCGAGGCCCTCCATCATGTCCCTGTAAGAATAGGAAGTGAAAGAAAAACTTGCAATTTGCGCACCCGACATCTTCACTTTGGATATTTTGAATTGTTTTTTTGTTTACGGCGAAAACTCACATGACGACCATCGCCGACCGGGGGTTCTCTTCCCAGTTTTTCTTCAGGGCCATCTGTACGACGCCGTCGTTCTGTATGGGACTGAGTGAGCACGTGGAATAAACGACGATGCCGCCGGGCGCAACGATTTTCAGCGCTTGCGCCAAGATCGCCGACTGCAGCTCCGGTAGCTGGAGCCGTTCGCGCAGCCGCGTTCCCTTCGGACGACACGAGGACATGATTATGACAAGAGGACACGATTCATCGGTGCTTTCATCGTGCTAGCACTAGCCGCCTACTACCTTGAAGAGATTGTTGTCGTCCTCGTGGAGAACGTGACGATCCGTCGTGCAAGGAACGTCGACCAAGATCTGAAAAGTGAATCGGTCATTCGAGTCTTCGAGCCCAACCAAACCATACAAATCGAAAAAATAACATTACCTTGTTGAACATGTCGGCATCGTCGATGTTCCTGGCGTCCTTGTTCGTCACGTAAAGTCTGTTCTTCCAGACGTCCATATCGCCAAAGTACTCCTCGATCACGTCGTTCAATCGCCCAACCCTGGCGAGTTTCGCGTCATTGGCAACGAGAATTCTCGGCGTAAGGGTTTGCAGGGCGGCGAGAGCTTTGCCACCGGGTGCGGCGCACATGTCCAGCACCGTGTCGCCTGGTTGAAGATCGAGCGCGAGAACAGGTAGCAGGGAACCGCCGTCCATCAGATAATAGTCGTAAACGGCGACATTGCCAGGTCTGGGCGATGGAAATCTACTATCGTTGAGTGCCTCAAACGTGAACACCTTGAGATGTTTGGGGAAATTGAGGATCGGATCGCGCTCCGTGCGGACGGAAAAGGTCGAGCCTCCGTCGTAGTAATCATAGTGTTGAGACTCAAGTATCCAGTCGTCCAGTCCTTTGATCCTGGTCGCGGGTACGTATTCGTGCAGGGTCGAAGATGTGACACCGCTCGCCGAAGAAACGACACGGCTGTGATCCAGATCGGACATTTCCTCGTCTATGGATCTCATCTGTACAGGTGACAAAGGAGTATCGGGCCCTCTCACGTCTCTCTCGCCAGATGCTTCATCCAGCGAAATATCAGGTGCGTCCTCTGGATAGAGAGTTTCCACTTCGGCTCTTCGTTTGCGCCGTTTGACATCGTTCAGGCGACTCTGCAACTTGTCCTCCTCCTCCTCCTCCTTCAATTTTTTCGCTTTGGCGCGTGCATCCCGAAACGGCAAGTTTGCCTTCTGAGCGTCATAGATGGATTTGACGTCAATGGCTCCGAGCGCCTCGAGTCTCTCGATCGTCGCTTGCACGTCGCCGAAATTGTTGATGACAGCGACGTACTTGCTCGGCTGCTTGAGAAGCGCCGTCCTCATCGGCTGCCAAGCATCCCCGTAAACCGACTGATAAAAATCGTCAAAGTGCTTCAGCGCTTTGTCCTTGGGTGCGACTTTCTTCCTTAGCGTACTCTGCGTCAAATCATCGAGAAAACACGATAAGGCGATATTTCTTGCGCTTTCCTGGCGGCGAGGGGGGGGGACTATGTCGGAACGGAGAGATACGTACCCAGTGGTTGGGCCCATTTTTGCATCTCCTCGGTACCCGGGTCAAGTCATTGAACTGTAATCGTTTCGCTAGAAGCCTCATGCCGTCCACGCTCAATTTTGAGAGCACGCAATCTTGCAAAATCATTGTATTCATCATGACAGTCTCGATTCGTTTACGCGACGTCAATATTGTAGGTTACGTCTCAAGTGCATTACGAAACGCCGGGCGCGAGCGCAGCGCTCATACGGTCATTGTGCAAACTAATAGTTCTTGAATGTAAAGCGAAGATGAATTTCGTCGCAGAGCTGCAGTTCACCGCGAGTAAAGGGTCCGAAACAGTCGAATAACGTAGAATATGTGGAGAATAAAAGTGACAATGGAAAACTGAAAGTCACAACAAAGTCGGCGAAGCCGCCGCGACCGACCCAGAGTCGCAAGAATGCCGCAAAGAACTCCATGTATTCTAAGAATCCACGACGGACCTCGAAAAAGTTAGCCCCCCCAATTTGACTAATCGAACTTTTTTTTTACGAATCGGTTGGTGGTCGTTTGGTAGCGTTTGGTACTCCATTCGAATCGTTTGGTAGTTCTCCGTTTTTCGAATAATCGATAATCAAAAATCGGGCAGTAAGTTGGCCTCCCGTAACACGAAATTCGTAACACATGTTGGTGTTACGGAACAATCGTTCGTCAACTGAACGCAAGAATAATAGTACCGAGAAGTCACTGGGAAAAGAATTATACAAAATACAAACGAATAAAATTGTTTAATAAACTCCGACCAGGGGGCTGGCACCTCCTATCCCTTACCGCATATAAAAATGCTACGCTTTTTAACCGCTTTATTTAGTTCTACCTCTCCCCGTGCTTAGGTCACTGACAATATTCTTATTGCGCAAGCGCGAGGCCCGCACGGCGTACTTCAAGGGGCTATATTAGTGTGACAGTTTCAAAAAATCGATTTTTTTGGCCTTTTTAGACAGTTCATACTTTCAAGAATATCTTGTAATTAGCAGTTTTTATTGTAAATATCGTTTTGTCTTGCAAAAATCGATAGTTAAATATTTAAACGCGTTTTTTTCGAAATGAGATTTTTCAAATTTGCTTACATTGTAACTCTAAGAGCAATGATCCGATTGACATGAAATTCGAACTGAGTGCTCTCGAATATATTTACTCTGCAATGACGTAGGATATTTTTGATTGGATGAAAATTTACGATATGGCATTGAAAAAAACGACATTTTATAGGCAAGAAAACAGACTTCTTTCATAACTACGCCATTTTGTTAGATTTTGATATTTTTCGAAAATCCTACGTCATTGTACAGGAAATACCTTCCAGTTTAACGACATTTCTTCCTTTTTCGGTTTCAGCTACTCAATCGGCCGGAATCATGTCAGCGCAGTGGAGGAACTTTTCTTTGGCGCCTCCGAAGGTAGCGCATAAGTCGCTTGGATCTCAATATTTTTCTATGAAAAAATTATGCAATATAGGTAAAATATAGCCAAATATATTCTTAATTTTCCGAAACATTAAATTGAGTACTTTTCTTCCAAAGAATTCCCGAAAATCACCCAAATTTTCAGCGTTTACACTGGTATAGCCCTTTTCCCAGACGCCGAATACGACTATTTCGACGTTGGGATATTAAGTCGCGGTGCGGACTTGATGAAATGACCGAAATTATTTATACTCGTGCGCTAATGCCGTGTGTTGTGCATGGTTGTACCTCAGGGTACCCGCGTAATCCTGAAAAGGTGCATTTTCCTTCGTCCTAGCCACGGTTTTACATACAGGTTTTGCAACGAAGCTAATTTTTCGTGGTGGGGGTAGGCACGCTTATCGGCTTCACTTATCGATTCGCTAGGCGCCGCTACGCGTCGCTACTAGCAAGGGGAAATAGTTTCCCCCTTACCTCTTACCGGCGAATGGACGCACCGTGTTTACGTATGTTTTTGTGGCGCGATTGTCGAAATAACCTTTATTTGCGACCATATACCAGAAGGTTCTACGCGATTTACCGTGATACATTTTTTATCGTGTTTTTACGCATGAGTGTCAATTTTTTTTGGTAGTGTTTGCGAAAAAAATGTGAAATGGCTAAGGGTTGCGCGGTTCACAATTGTAAAACGGGGTACAAAAATTGTGAGCAGAAATGCTCCGTATTTCGCGTGCCCAGAAACGTCGAACGATACAAAAAATGGCTCGATGCTATTTCGGGACTGAAAGAGTCTCAGTACGTGTGCAAAAAACATTTCGATGAACGATGTATTGTGAGACATTGGAGAAAAAAGGATGTAAATGGTCGTAATATGTGCTGGTATAAATTAATGTTTTCAAAAAGTTTTCAGTTTTTTTTTAGATGAAAGTAGTCATCTTTTTTTTAATTGACACATTTTTTTTCATTGGTTTCTTATATTATGCAGTTTACACGACAGTGCGGTAAATTAAGTTAGACCAAACGGCGCATGCGTTGCGTTCAGGAGGGAAAAGAACAGAAGAGCTAATTCTCTATTCGTCGCACCAAGCGGCAGAAATCGGAATAAAAAACAGAACCGCTAAGGGTGCCTACTCCCACTCCCGCCGTTGTCAGACCTGTATGTAAGACCGTGCCGATCCTCGCATTCGAAGCTATGGAAAAGTCTCGAATTAGATGTCTGCGTGTGTGTATATATACATAGCCCCTGCGCACGCCATAGGATTATTCGAGAACTACTAGCGCTCCGAGTGGCAGAGTTGGACACTACGAGCAGGGGATATTTTGCTTCGTTTACTCACCGTTGGACTTTACTCGCAAATATCTCGGCCAATTTTTATTGCACAACATTTAAAAAAAAGCGTTTTACATTTAAAAAAATATTATTTTAAAAAATAGGAATAATTTTTTTTATCATTTTCAATGTATATCCCGTCTTAAGGCATTCTTTTCACGAACCTGAATATTTAACAATTAATTTATTTTCGTCTATAAACAAATAAAAATACATCCCAGTATGCTGGTAAAATGTCAAGCCAAGTTACCGAACTTTTAACGAAAAATTGCAACGCTCAAAATCGTCTTATTTGTACGGCGCTTTATGGAGATTACACGCTGGCCACATTTCCATCTAATAATTTATACACCAAAAAACTAGATGCCTGATATAAACTGTTCACGCGTGTAAAAAAATCTACCGATTCCTTAACGAGGGCGAACTTCCGAAAAGCTGTTACACCCGATTTGGCTGAATTTTTGCACAGATGTTCCATTTCATATATAAGGACGTCGCCCAAAGGGATTTTTGGCGTATTCCAATAGTTTATGAGATATTGAAATTGTTTGGGTTTTTAATTGTTTGGGTTTGGTTGGCTTTGTTTAGGTTATATAGATATACTTGCAGGGGTAAGCACGGCACGCTAGCCACCAGTGAAGTCGGAAAAGTGGGGATATCGGTCGGCCGTGGCGAGCGATATACATATACTCGTGCGGGTTAAAAAATGAACTTTAAAATTCTATTTCTCGTGAACTATTGGAACGCGCCAAAAATCGCTTCAGGGGATGTCTTCATATATTAAATGGAACATCTGTGCAAAATTTCGGCCGAATCGGGTGTAATATCTTTTCGGAAGTTTATCGCGTAACGACAATAAAAACAGGGGGGGCGGGCCGAATGCTTGAAGAAAATATTTAAGATAAAATTACGTAGCCGCGATCTTTCAGAAAAAATGCAAAAACGTCTGAATCTACAAAATTTGCGCAAACTTTTTTATTCCAGTTTATTGTTGGGTATAATAATTGATTGTGACTTATTTTTACTAAGCGCCACTATAATTTATCACTGATTCCGAAGGCCCCCCCTTGTGCCCCCCCCCCCCAAATACGGCCGTCCGTGACAGAAATATCTCAACGTGAGTTTAAATGACGCGCTGTCTCCTACCAAACCGCCCAATGCTTTGTCGGTCAGTCGGCCATTAATACAAGCGGGACAGCACTATAGCCCGATAGGCATACGCGAGAGAGAGAGAGAGACAACCGCGTGAGGCGTGGCTTGAATCTCTATCATTGTGTGTGAGACACCGATACATCGCCGCGCAGTCTACCGGCGGAAATCTAACTACATTTTTTCTGCCAAACATTAACACGGGCCCTGGTGTTCCATGTAACATCTATTCTTTGATTAAACATATATGAATTAAATATCATATATAATGCCTGGACCGGCGAGAGTAGCTAAAGTGCGAGGAAGTTCGAAATGTTTTGAATATAAAATGAAGAAAAAAAATAGGTTAACAAATCGATTGACCGGCGATCGAACCCGGACCGCAAGCATTGGTAAACCGTCAAGCTGCCAGCTCAACTACGACGCTCATTAAGGATAGAGAAACATTTATGATACCCCTGGCAGTTTGCCTAACCGTTCATTCATACCGGTTTTATAACCAAAAAACTAACCGTTGTATTTGGATAAAATTCTGCCGACTTTCTAACCGTGTTGTTGACCACTACCCGTGATTTGCTCAAGTTAGAATGATGATTAGAAAGATGGTTTGAAATTCGAATTACCACCCTGCCGAAAAGCAACCAATTGTAACCAAATTTATAACCGTATTTATAGCCACTATCCGTGATTTGCTCAATTTAAAAAGATGGTTAGAAATATGGTTGGAAATTTGAAATACAACCCTGCCGAATAGCACCACTCGTAACCAAATTTGTAACCGTATTAATAACCACTATTAGCTTTCTAACTTAAGCGAATCACGAACAGTGGTTATAAATACGGTTATAATTTTGGTTACAAGTGGTTGCTTTTCGGCAAAGTTGAATTTCGAATTTTAAACCAATTTTCTAACCATCTTTCTAACTTGAGCAAATCACGGGTAGTGGTCAGAAACACGGTTAGAAAGTCGGCAGAATTTTGTCCAATTCCAACTATCCGAAAAATCTAACCGTTATCCAGTGGTTATGTAAACTGCCAGGGACACGCTTACCTATAATGTTTAATGTTGAAAAAAAATCGCCGAAACAACCGCGGCAAAGGCTCAAGATTTCTCTTTGAACCTTCCACGGTCGTTTCGGCGTTTTATTTTTCAACGCGGTTCGTCGTTAATTTTTTTAACCCGCATTTTCGGCATAAACGGGCAACCGAGAGAAAACAATGATCTCGATACATGTTTTTCACTTTGAAATTCATTTAATGCATATTCCAATCCGCAGTACGGCCACACATATAAGTCGAGCTCGATCGGACGGAAAACCTCGTTCCGTTCGCCTGTCTAGTAAGCACGATTTGCGAGGGTGGAGACTTTTCCCCCACCGAACTACCTAATCGTTTTCACGCTGACTGCGATACAGACTTGAGCGGTGATCACGCCTCGCGCGGCTACAAGGGAATCTGCAACTTCGACAGACGCGATGATCACAAAATTATATTCCCAAACTCTGCGGAAACAGCCCCGATGACAGCCCCCTGACACTGGTAGTTAAATACTGTTCGCAAAATGTCTTTGCCGCACTGTGGCGCTAGTAATCGTGTGACAGGCATTTATATATATGTATGTTGCGCCGGTGCATGGAGCCTAGATACCAGGAGGTTCAGCGGCAATGCAAAGGCGCTGAAAAAAGCGTCCCCGAAAATGTCCCGAAGTGATGGCGCTGGGGTGCAGCGGCACCTACATATATAGTAATATATTGGTCAACGAGGTGAAAATGATCGGATGAGTTTCTAACCTCACGACAGACCGATCGTGACATCAAACGTCGAAATCATGGAGCCTAGATACCAGGAGGTTCAGCGAGGCCTTTCAACTCGTCCCCAAAACGGGAACAAGAAATTATGGCGCTGGGGTGCTCCGGCACCTACATGTATATAGATATACGCTAAACATGGGTGCGATCTAAGACAGATCACAGACGTACCTAACCCTCATTAGTGTCAAGAGATAACACCACTCTAGGATTTTGGAAAGCCGTTTTCTTTCCTAAAAATACTTTGGTGTCATAAAAACAATATGCAATTGGTCCTGTAGCAATTTTTTTTATTTAAAGGTTCAATTACCGATTTGGCCGCAGCGCCTTGGAACGCGTGCTGAGTTGCTCGTACAACTTTAAACGCGTTTTTCTCGAAACCACTTTATTCGATCTCGGAAAACGGATTACTCGACCACCTTTGCCTGCATCGATTTGAAATTTTGATAGCAGCTTCACAATTATATTCTTTATGGGAGTACGTAGCCGTTTTTTGATTAAATGTGAACTTCTTTTTATAAACAATTTACTGCTTTTTTTGGCAAAAAATCGATTTATTTCCTTCAAAGTGCGCTATTTTTGCAAAATTTGAAAGCAAATTTCTAGGTAGTCTCATAGCTAATAATATACAAATTATCATTTTTTTGGTTTTTGTTTCAGGTCTTATATTTTACGAGAAAACCGTTCTCCCGTGAAGCTATATTTTAAAAAACACGTTTTTCTAGATGGGCTGTATTGCCGACATTCTGAGTTTGAGTTTGAGATCTTTTCTCGCTTTTGCGTTTTTTTTCCCGAACCGTCATGAGGAAATTATGAATCGGCGGATATTTCGACGTTTGATGTCACGTTCGGTCTGTCGTGAGGTTAGAAACTCATCCGATCACTTTCACCTCGTTGACCAATATATTACTATATATGTAGGTGCCGCTGCACCCCAGCGCCATCACTTCGGGTCATTTTCGGGGACGCTTTTTTCATCGCCTTTGCATTGCCGCTGAACCTCCTGGTAGATAGGCTCCATGGTCGAAATATCCGCCGATTCATAATTTCCTCATGACGGTTCGGAAAAAAAAAACGCAAAAGCGAGAAAACATCTCAAACTCAAACTCAGAATGGCGGCGATACAGCCTATCTAGAAAAATGTGTTTTTTTTTACATATAGCTTCACGGGAGAACGGTTTTCTCGTAAAATATAAGACCTGAAACAAAAACCAAAAAAATGATAATTTATATATTATTAGTTATGAGACTACCTAGAAATTTGCTTTCAAATTTTGCATAAATAGCACACTTTGAAGGAAATAAATCGATTTTTTGCCAAAAAAAAGCAGTAAATTGTTTATAAAAAGAAGTTTACATTTAATCAAAAAACGGCTACGTACTCCCATAAAGAATATAATTGTGAAGCTGCTATCAAAATTTCAAATCGATGCAGGCAAAGGTGGTCGAGTAATCCGTCTTCCGAGATCGAATAAAGTGGTTTCGAGAAAAACGCGTTTAAAGTTGTACGAGCAACTCAGCGCGCGTTCCAAGGCGCTGCGGCCAAATCGGTAATTGAACCTTTAAATAAAAAAATGGCTACAGGACCAATTGCATATTGTTTTTATGACACCAAAGTATTTTTAGGAAAGAAAACGTCTTTCCAAAATCCTAGAGTGGTGTTATCTCTTGACACTAATGAGGGTTAGGTACATCTGTGATCTGTCTTAGATCGCACCTATGTTTAGCGTATATCTATATACATGTAGGTGCCGGAGCACCCCAGCGCCATAATTTCTTGTTCCCGTTTTGGGGACGAGTTGAAAGGCAGAGATTAATAGGGAGATGCACAACGCGGCCCTTTTCGGCGTGCTTCGTAAATGGCGCTAAATCGCGGCGGCGAGTTCGGGAGTATGATTTCGTGATCATCGCCTCTGTCGAGGTTGCAGATTCCCTTGTAGCCGCGCGAGTCCGTGATCACCGCTAAAGTTGGTATCGCAGCAGCGTGAACACGAATGGGTAGCTCGGTGGGGGAAAAGTCTCTGCCCCTCGCTCGCTCGACAGGCGAACGGAGCGAGGTTTTCCGTCCGATCGAGCTCGACATATATGTGTGGCCGTACTACGGATTGGAATATGCATTTAATGAATTTCAAAGTGAAAAACATGTATCGAGATCATTGTTTTCTCTCGGTTGCCCGTTTATGCCGAAAATGCGGGTTAAAAAAATTAACGACGAACCGCGTTGAAAAATAAAACGCCGAAACGACCGTGAAAGGTTCAAAAAGAAATCTTGAGCCTTTGCCGCGATCGTTTCGGCATTTTTTTTCAACAGTAAACATAATGGAAAAGGGTGTATCATAAATGTTTCTTTATCTGCAATGAGCGTCGTGGCTGAGTTGTAGCGTGACGGATTACGATGCTGAAGGTCCGGGTTCAATCCTCGGTGAATGAACTTTTTTTCTTCATTTTATATTCAGAAAATTTCTACCTTACTCTCGCTTTATCTATTCCCGCCTGTCTAGGCATTATTTTTTATATTTAATTCATATATGTATAACAAAAAAAAATGTTGCTACGGGCATCGAAGCCGCGCCGTCCGTACTCAGAGCTCGGACGCAGTGCAGCCAGATCGCGCGTAAAAGTTACCCCCTCTCTAGTTTCTTACGCGCCCATCACACCATCGTAGTAGCGTGTGTCCGTGAGCGAGCGATGCTCGGACATCTTCGGAAAGAGCCGAGCAAGCCGAAGCGTCCCGACCGCGCCTTCGGCTGCTACACCAATGCATGGACGCTGAGCAGCACGTTCATGTGCGGCCAAGCCGAAACGAAGGCTTCGAGGGAAAAAGCAATCTGAGCACGACTCGCGCGTGACGTCACCCGACGGCACGCGCGAGGCTTTTAGATGATTTCAATGCTAAGTTAGTTCTTGATTCTCTGCGTTATTAACGAGGGGCTATTCACTATTAAGTGAGGTGCGGAAGAGATTTCCGTGTGAAGTCGATTTCATATGATTTCAAGGGATTTTTGTGATTTGATAAATGATTCGAGCTATTTTTAAAGTCATGTGATTTCACGTAATTTCACGTAATTGCAGTTGATTTCAATTGATTTCATTTGAATTCATCAACTCAGTTTCAAGCGATTGCTGAAATCATTGGAGGGAGAAAAAAGCTCGAAAATGGTTAAATTTCTCTTTTTTTTTATTATTGACTAATCTTGAGACTCAAATTTGAATTAAAAATTTTTTTAATTAAAAAAAGGGTTTAAAAAAGACACCGATATAGATATTAAAAGAAATGTTTAATTTTTTCATACAGAGCCATGTCAATATAAAGACCCGTTTCGGCCATACAAGGCGACGAAATAGTCAAACAATATTGCTTAATACTAATAAAACCATGTACATCCATCGATACAGGAACTAAATTTGGTGATTTTTGTACGATTTCGTACCAATTACAAATAACACCAATTTCTTTGGTATTGTAATAATTTTCTTTGATAGTAATAATAATTTGTGAGAACGTGCACATTCTTTCGGATTTTTACACGAAAAGACGTTTCTTATTTTCTCATTAAATTAGACGGTGTCTAATGATCGCTTCGGTTTGTTATTCGTCAATTTAACGAGGTACACCAGCTTCATACAATGTTGCCATGCTAAACCATGGTAAACTTTCAAAATGATGATAGATTAATAAAATTCGGTGAATATATTCTTTAGTATTATATATGTCAATAAATTTTTTTTCAGATTTTTTCATTGTGCCGTTATCGAGTAATTGAACATTGAAGTTCACGTGTATAAGCATAGCGTTTTTATAGATATAGGTATATATTCCGGGTATAAGAGTAAACGCTTGTGAATTATTTGTAAGAAAACGACACAGCCAAAAAATCTGAAAAAAATTGTATCTACATGAATAATACTAAAGAATATATTCACCAAATTTTATTGATCTATCACCATTTTGCTGAAGCTAGTGTACCTCCTTAAATACATTCAAATTTGAAAAGAATAAAAAATTAATTTAAGATATACATACCTTCAGTCGACCTTCAGTCGAACTCGAAGTCGAACGCAACGCAAAGTGAGGCAAGATTTTCAACAGTTTTGTTTTCACAAATAATTATCTCCCGGTATATCGCTCTGCATGCACTGGCGTTGAGCCGCAGACTGACTGCTCGAACGCACGGACAATGGATTATGAAAAATCATAATAAAATTTTCTTGTTTCGAGAACCAGATGATTTCTAGCGATTTCCTGAATCAAGTGACTTCGTGCTGATTTCAGACGACTTCAAAAAATGTAAACCTGATTTCAAGGGATTTCAACTACATTCGAATAATGGTGATTTAGTAAGACGCTTCGCGATTTCAGGCGATTTCTTGTAATTTCGCATTCGATTTCGAACAGAAGTGCTTGAATGATTTCACAAGTGAATAGCCCCTCGGTTATTAATGTATACAAAAAAATGTATTGCGCACTCAGGTCGCTTATTTTTTTAGTTTATACGTTAATTTAAACATAATAATATATCTAAATTACAACTTATTTATCTTATATAAAATTGTTTACGCTTTACTCACACCCATCCTTATGCCAAATAAATTATAATTCATAAAAGTAAGCGGAAATATATTTATATTCGTATTATTATATTAATTCTCATACTTTCATCAAGCGATAAAGCATTATCCCCAAAAACAAGCCAATCATCCATCCGGCCGCGAATTGTAAGTACCGCGTATATTCTACAAGCGATGAGATGGTCCCGTTGGTAGCGTTCCTGGCTTTCTGATTTCTTATTTTTTTCCTAGAAATTTCTCCTTTTCCTATGACCTGAGTGAACGGCTGCGGAGATATTCGGAGAAAAGTTAAAGATGAAAAGAAATGAGATTTTCGTTAAAAAACTTTTTATTATTATTATTTTTTTCGGAAATTTCTTTTTTTCCTATTACCTGAGTGAACGGCTGCGGAGATATTCGGAGAAAATTTAAAGATGAAAAAAATGAGATTTTCGTAAAAAAAACTTGATATTATTTTTTTTCCGGAACTTTTTCTTTTTCCTATTGAGTTTGTTTGGGTTTGTTTGGAGTTTGAGTCATACAAACACAGATTTAAACAATCTTGAACATTCACATCTCCGAAATAGAAAGACGTGAGTATCTAATATTGGTAATACCATCTATAGCAAAAAGCCAGATATCGAGGATACAAACTTCGAAAGTTTTGATCTCAGATAGGCAAACGAGCGATGGTCCATAATAGCGAACACCGAAATAGCGAACATCAAAGAAGTGGACGAGTTGCTTCCTAATTTTCTGCCGATTTTCGCTAACACGTACGAGATTCTTTTAAAGTCTTTAAGAGGGGATATACATTTACAATGATCAAAAAATCAATTTCTTTTCTTTAAGGGATAACACCATTCTAGGAATTTGGAAAAATCGTTTCCTTTTGGCTTCAAAAATACTTTGGGGTCATAAAAACAATATGCAGTTGGTCCTGCAGCGATTTTTTTTAAGGTTGGATAAGTGTGTACAGTAGAACCTAGATTATCCGAACCTCGATCATCCGAACCCTCAATTATCCGAACGATGACTTAGTTTATCCGGAAGCTCAATTATCCGAACGTTGGCGCGAAAGATACATGGTTGCTCGCTGCCACCACCGTGAGCAACAATAAGCAACCCAACGCAACTCCTCCTTCTCAAACAGCTGCGAGACTTAGACGCTCAAAAACGCGTTGCAGCCGTTCGTCAATTAAAATTGGACGATTTTATTTTTAAAAAATATTTTAAAAGGCACTCGACTTTTTTCAGGTGCTTAAAACACACACACACACACACACACACACACACACATATATATAAATATACAGGGTGGGCGGAACATTGACGTCCAAAAACAAAATTTAGGTCCCTTGTATCCTGGGGTATCCGAATAACCCCCATGTATATCCCGCGACTTTTCATAGTTTTCGAGTTACGAATTTTCGACCTGACCAATTAAAAAAAAATCTAAAAAAAAGTAGAAGACTGTCGAGATTTTTTTTGCAACTGAATCTTCATGAGTAGTACTTTTATGCATAAAATAATCAGCTTCGTAACTGTGATGAAAGTTATTAAAATGTTAGTGTAAAGTGAAAAACTTATGTTCGGTAAATTATGACTTAAATTTTCAACTTTAAATTAAACATCTAAACAGGTGACTTCATGGTTCCTAATTAGGCCTCAAGAATGCGCCAGACTCTCAGCTTTCATAATCATTTTAAAAAAAAGCAGTACTTAATAGGGGTACTTTGGCTACAATTGACCTTCAAAGACAGCGAGGTGGAAAAATTTTTAAAATTAGCCATCTGATTAAAAAAAATTGCCCATTTTATCATTCCCAAGGATATTTAGTTTGTTACCTAACGAAAAATGACTGCAGGAAAGCTAAGATTTAAACATTTAGAGGTTTATTTTTTTTTAGTTCGATTCAAGTTTAATGAATTTTGCGCCATCCGTTCTTGTAACGAGAACGGATCGCGTAAACGAGCTTTTACCTGTCCATGAGAACGGATCGCGCAAAATTCATTAAACTTAAATTAAACTAAAAAAAATAAACCTCCAAATGTTTCAATCTTAGCTTTCCCTGCAGTCATTTTTGGTTAGTTAACAAACTAAATAGCCTTAGGAATGATAAAATGGGCAAATTTTTTTTTTAATCAGATGGGTAATTATAAGAATTTTCCACCTCGCTGTCATTGAAGGTCCAATTGTAGCCAAAGTAGCCCTATCAAGTACTACTCTTTTTAATGGTTATGAAAGCTGACAGTCTGGCGCATTCTTAGGGCCTAATTAGGAACCATGAAGTCACCTGTTTATATGTTTAATTTAAAGTTGAAAATTGAAGTCATAATTTACCGAACGTAAATTTTTCACTTTAGACCAACATTTTCATAACTTTCATCACAGTTACGAAGCTGATTATTTTATGCATAAAAGTACTACTCATAAAGATTCAGTTGCAAAAAAAATCTCGAGTCTTCTACTTTTTTTAAAGATTTTTTTTCAATTGGTCAGGTCGAAAATTCTCAAAAATGCAGTAAAAAATTTATAACTCGAAAACTATGAAAAGTCGCGTGACATACATGGGGGTTATGAGGATACCCCACGATACAAGGGACCTAAATTTTATTTTTAGACGTCAATGTTCCGGCCACCGTGTATGTATATATATATATCAATGTTAATATGTATGTCAAATTTTAATATATATTTATGTATTTTTTTAAATGTAAAAACGTGTTGTTGATGATCTCGTCCCAAAAAACCCACGTTTCGATTATCCGAACTTTTGATTGTCCGAACTAGTCTCGGTCCCAATTGGTTCGGATAATCGAGATTCTACTGTATACGTAAGGCAGGTTTGCAGTCACAAGAGTCTCGCGGTTGAGATATGAGCGTGCGGGCTCTGAGTTAGACGACGCGGGTTCGATCCCCGGTAGCAATGTCTTGTTTTTTTTTATTAAGCATATACGAATTAAATATCATAAATAATGCCTGAACAGGCGAGAATAGCTAAAGCGAGAGTAAGTTCGAAATTTTCTGAATATAAAATGAAGAGAAAAAAGTTTATCCACCGAGGATTGAACCCGGACGTTCAGCATCGTAATCCGTCACGCTACAACTCAGCCACGACGCTCATTGCAGATAAAGAAACATTTATGATACACCCTTTTCCATAATGTTTACTGTTGGAAAAAAAATGCCGAAACGATCGCGGCAAAGGCTCAAGATTTCTTTTTGAACCTTTCACGGTCGTTTCGGCGTTTTATTTTTCAACGCGGTTCGTCGTTAATTTTTTTAACCCGCATTTTCGGCATAAACGGGCAACCGAGAGAAAACAATGATCTCGATACATGTTTTTCACTTTGAAATTAATTTAATGCATATTCCAATCCGCAGTACGGCCACACATATATGTCGAGCTCGATCGGACGGAAAACCTCGCTCCGTTCGCCTGTCGAGCGAGCGAGGGGCAGAGACTTTTCCCCCACCGAGCTACCCATTCGTGTTCACGCTGCTGCGATACCAACTTTAGCGGTGATCACGGACTCGCGCGGCTACAAGGGAATCTGCAACCTCGACAGAGGCGATGATCACGAAATCATACTCCCGAACTCGCCGCCGCGATTTAGCGCCATTTACGAAGCACGCCGAAAAGGGCCGCGTTGTGCATCTCCCCATTAATCTCTGTGAAAGGCCTCGCTGAACCTCTCGGTATCTAGGCTCCATGGCCTATGCGACGCTGTTGGTTGTAAATGTTTTACAGAGCTTGTACCCTCTATATGTCCCACACATTCGCACCTCATGCGGAGATCAGTGCAGCCAGATCGCGCGTAAAAGTTACCCCCTCTCTAGTCTCTTACGCGCCCGTCACACAATCATAATAGCGCGTGTCCGTGAGCGAGCGATGCTCGGACATCTTCGGAAAGAGCCGAGCACGGTCGAAGTGTCCCGACCGCGCCTTCGGCTGCTACACCAATACATGGACGCTGAGCACGTTCATGTGCGGCCAAGCCGAAACGAAGGCTTCGAGGGAAAAAGCAATCTGAGCACGACTCGCGCGTGACGTCACCCGAGGGGCACGCGCGAGGCTTTTAGATGATTTCAATGCTTATTTAGCTCTTGATTCTCTGCGTTATTAATGTATACAAAAAAATGTATCGCGCACTCTGATCGCTTATTTTTTTAGTTTATACGTTAATTTAAATATAATAATAAATCTAAATTACAACTTATTTATCTTATATAAAATTGTTTACGCTTTACTCACACCCGTCCTTATGCCAAATAAATTATAATTCATAAAAGTAAGCGGAAATATATTTATATTCGTATTATTATATTAATGCACATACTTTCATCAAGCGATACAGCATTATCCCCAAAAACAAGCCAATCATCCATCCGGCCGCGAATTGTAAGTACCAGAAAGTGCACATATTCTACAAGCGATGAGATGGTCCCGTTGGTAGCGTTCCTGGCTTCGGTCCGCAGGGGCCCCTAGTGCAAATTTTTCTCCAAATTTTTCATAATTTTTCATATTTTAGTCATATCTGAGATTTTCGGAGAAAAAACGATTTAAAACAGATTCAAGTACTGGTCTATTTCCCAAAAACACATTTTTTTTACTTAAAATTCATGATTTCTCATTTTTTTCCCGGAAATTTCTCTTTTTCCTATGACCTGAGTGAACGGCTGCGGAGATATTCGGAGAAAATGTAAAGATGAAAAAAATGAGATTTTCGTAAAAAAAACTTGATATTATTTTTTTTCGGGAACTTTTTCTTTTTCCTATTGAGTGAACGGCTGCGGAGATATTCGGAGAAAAGTTATAGATGAAAAAAAAATAAGATTTTCGTAAAAAAAACTTGTGACATTTTTTATCCCTCATAATTCTGAGAAATAATGAATTTCCGAAATTTTTGCAAACATTATTTTCCTTAAGGGGTGACACCACTGTAACGGCCTGCCACGAAGCGTTATAGACAAATAATACTCGGGGTAATTATTAAGCATATATTGAAGTATATTGCAAAGAAATTTTATGGGAAAATATTACAAAATGGCGACACTGCAGCAAATTCTTCCGAGGCATGTTGAACTTAAGGTGATCTACGGCACGCAGTATAACTTGTGCCAATTTTAATCTGGACAAAATAAATTTTTTTAAATTAAATCTAGATGAGTGTAGCTAGTGAACCATTAGGGGATTTTAGAAATATTGATTTTTGAGTAATTGCCGAGTATTTGACTAAAAATGTTCAATTTTTTTTAAGACTGTTATTTTTTAATAAATATTGTTTAAATTAACTTATCGAAAATCCCCTACGGGGTTCAGTAGCTACACTCATGTAGACTTAATAAAATAAAATTCTTTTTTTTAGATTAAAATTGGCACAGTTATACTGCGTGCCGCAGAGGTTCGACATGCTTCGGAAGAATTGCTGCAGTGTCGCCATTTTGTAATATTTTCGGATAAAAATGTATAGCCATATACTTAAATATATGCTCAATAAATACCGCAAGTATTATATGTTTATCACATTTTCTTCCGCCAAAAAGAATATTAAAAAATACGCTTCCTGTAAGGCCGTTACAGTGGTGTTACCCCTTAAAGTTTTCATATAATTTCCAAGATTTTCCCGTGATCGTGAATAAAATGATAAAATATTCGGAAAAAATCGAAAAAAATTCGGAGAATCTCGGATGTTTGCGTAAAAATAATTGTCCGCAAAACTCCGAATTCTTCATATTTGTTCCAATTCATAGAAAAAATCGGAAAAATTTTCCGGAAAAAATCGGAGTTTTTCGGGAAAAAATTTGCACTAGGGGCGCTGTATCGTACCCCGCGCTCAGTGTTTTTTTTTTAAATTATTATTACTATTAATTCTTATTTGATTAGTTATTTTTATTAGTTATCATTATTATTTTAATTAGTTATCTTTTAGTGTCGAAAAATTTATCGCGCACTCTGACCGCTTATTTTATTAGTTTGTACGTTAATTAAAATACAATAATAAATCTAAATTACAACTTATTTATCTTCTAAAAAATTGTTTGCGCTTTACTCACACCCGTCCCTATGCCAAATAAATTATAATTCATAAAAGTAAGCGGAAATATATTTATATTCATATTATTATATTCAATCTCATTTACTTTCATCAACCGATAAAGCATTATGATAATGCATTATGATAATGCTTTATGGCTTAAAATTTAATTTAAATGATAATGCTTTCCGAAAAATTTTTTAGATTTTTTCCGAATTTTTCTATGAATTGGAACAAATATGAGGAATTCGGAGTTTTGCGGACAATTATTTTTACGCAAATATCCGAGTTTCTCCGAATTTCTCCAAATATGTCATCATTTTGATTACGATCACAGGCAAATTTCGGAAATTATATGAAGACTTTAAGGGGTAACACCACTGTAACGGCCTTACAAGAAGCGGATTTTTCGAAATTTTTTTTTTGGCGGAAGGAAATGTGATAAACAAATAATACTTGCGGTATTTATTCATCATATATTTAAGTATATTGCTAGAAATTTTTATCCGAAAATATTACAAAATGGCGACACTGCCGCAATTCTTCCGAAGCATGTCGAACCTCTGCGGCACGCAGATAACTGTGCCAATTTTAATCTAAAAAAAAAGAATTTTGCTTTATTAAGTCTAAATGAACATTTTTAGTCAAATACTCGGCAATTATTCAAAAATCAATATTTCTAAAATCCCCTACGTGGTTCACTAGCTACACTCATCCAGATTTAATTTAAAAAAAATTTTTGTCCAGATTAAAATTGGCACAAGTTATACTACGTGCCGCACAGCACCTTAAGTTCAACATGCCTCGGAAGAATTTTCTGCAGTGTCGCCATTTTGTAATATTTTCCCATAAATTTTTTTCGCAATATACTTCAATATATGTTTAATAATTACCCCAAGTATTATTTGTCTAAAACGCTTCGTGGCATTTTTTTATCCCGCATAATTCTGAGAAATAATGAATTTTCGAAATTTTTGCAAACATTATTTTCCTTAAGGGGTAACACCACTGTAACGGCCTGCCACGAACATTCTCATATACTTTCATCAAGCCATAAAGCATTATCATAATGCTTTATCGCTTGATGAAAGTAAATGAGAATGAATATAATAATATGAATATAAATATATTTCAGCTTACTTTTATGAATTACAATTTATTTGGCATCGGGACGGGTGTGAGTAAAGCGCAAACAATTTTTTAGAAGATAAATAAGTTGTAATTTAGATTTATTATTGTATTTAAATTAACCTACAAACTAATAAAATAAACGGTCAGAGGGCGCGATAAATTTTTCGACATTAAAAGATAACTAATTAAAATAATAATGATAACTAATAAAAATAACTAATCAAATAAGAATTAATAGTAGTAATAATTTAAAAAAAAGCACTGAGCGCGGGGTACGATCCCGCGCCCCTAGTGCAAATTTTTTTTTCCGAAAAACTCCGATTTTTTCCGGAAAATTTTTCCGATTTTTTCTATGAATTGGAACAAATATAAAGAATTCGAAGTTTTGCGGACAATTATTTTTACGCAAACATTCGAGTTTCTCCGAATTTTTTTGGATTTTTCCCGAATTTTTCATCATTTTACTCACGATCATGGGAAAATCTTGGAAATGATATGAAAACTTTAAGGGGTAACACCACTGTAACGGCCTTACAGGAAGCGTATTTTTTAATATTTTTTTTTTGGCGGAAGAAAATGTGATAAACATATAATACTTGCGGTATTTATTGAGCATATATTTAAGTGTATGACTATAAATTTTTATCCGAAAATATTACAAAATGGCGACACTGCAGCAATTCTTCCGAAGCATGTCGAACCTCTGCGGCACGCAGTATAACTGTGCCAATTTTAATATAAAAAAAAGAATTTTGTTTTATTAAGTCTACATGAGTGTAGCTACTGAACCCCGTAGGGGATTTTCGATAAGTTAATTTAAACAATATTTATTAAAAAATAACAGTCTTAAAAAAAATTGAACATTTTTAGTCAAATACTCGGCAATTACTCAAAAATCAATATTTCTAAAATCCCCTACGTGGTTCACTGGCTACACTCATCTAGATTTAATTTAAAAAAATGTATTTTGTCCAGATTAAAATTGACACAAGTTATACTGCGTGCCGTAGAGCACCTTAAGTTCAACATGCCTCGGAAGAATTTGCTGCAGTGTCGCCATTTTGTAATATTTTCCCATAAAATTTCTTTGCAATATACTTCAATATATGCTTAATAATTACCCCAAGTATTATTTGTCTAAAACGCTTCGTGGTAAGCCGTTACAGTGGTGTTACCCCTTAAGGAAAATAATGTTTGCAAAAATTTCGGAAATTCGTTATTTCTCAGAATTATGAGGGATAAAAAAATTTCATAAGTTTTTTTTACGAAAATCTTATTTTTTTTCATCTACAACTTTTCTCCGAATATCTCCGCAGCCGTTCACTCAGGTCATAGGAAAAAGAGAAATTTCCGGGAAAAAAATGAGAAATCATGAATTTTAAGTAAAAAAAAATGTGTTTTTGGGAAATAGACCAGTACTTGAATCTGTTTTAAATCGTTTTTTCTCCGAAAATCTCAGATATGACTAAAATATGAAAAATTTGGAGAAAAATTTGCACTAGGGGCCCCTGCGGACCGAAGCCAGGAACGCTACCAACGGGACCATCTCATCGCTTGTAGAATATGTGCACTTTCTGCTACTTACAATTCGCGGCCGGATGGATGATTGGCTTGTTTTTGGGGATAATGCTGTATCGCTTGATGAAAGTATGAGAATTAATATAATAATACGAATATAAATATATTTCAGCTTACTTTTATGAATTACAATTTATTTGGCATAGGGACGGGTGTGAGTAAAGCGCAAACAATTTTTTAGAAGATAAATAAGTTGTAATTTAGATTTATTATTATATTGAATTTAACGTACAAACTAATAAAATAAGCGGTCAGAGTGCGCGATAAATTTTTCGACACTAAAAGATAACTAATTAAAATAATAATGATAACTAATAAAAATAACTAATCAAATAAGAATTAATAGTAATAACAATTTTAAAAAAAGCATTGAGCGCGCGGAACGATCCCGCGCCCCTAGTGCAATTTTTTTTCTGAAAAACTCCGATTTTTTCCGCAAAATTTTTCCAAATTTTTCTATGAATTGGAACAAATATGAAGGATTCGGAGTTTTGCGGACAATTATTTTTACGCAAATATTCGAGTTTCTCCGAATTTTTCCGAATATTTCATCATTTTAATTATGATCACGGGAAAATCTCGGAAATTAAATGAAGACTTTAAGGGGTAACACCACTGTAACGGCCTTACATGAAGCGTATTTTTTGATATTTTTTTTTTGGCGGAAGAAAATGTGATAAACAAATAATACTGGCGGTATTTATTGAGCATATATTTAAGTATATTGCTATAAATTTTTATCCGAAAATATTACAAAATGGCGACACTGCAGAAATTTATCCGAAGCATGTCGAACCTCTGCGGCACGCAGTGTAACTGTGCCAATTTTAATCTAAAAAAAAGAATTTCGTTTTATTAAGTCTACATGAGTGTAGCTACTGAACCACGTAGGGGATTTTTGATAAGTTAATTTAAACAATATTTATTAACAAATAACTTTCTTAAAAAAAATGAACATTTTTAGTCACATACTCGGCAATTACTCAAAAATCAATATTTCTAAAATCCCCTATGTGGTTTTCACTAGCTACACTCACCGAGATTTAATTTTTAAAAAATTATTTTGTCCAGATTAAAATTGGCACAAGTTATACTGCGTGCCGCAGAGCACCTTAAGTTCAACGTGCCTCGGAAGAATTTGCTGCAGTGTCGTCATTTTGTAATATTTTCCCATAACATTTTTTTGCAATATACTTCAATATATGCTTAATAATTACCCCAAGTATTATTTGTCTAAAACGCTTCGTGGCAGGCCGTTACAGTGGTGTTACCTCTTAAGGAAAATAACGTTTGCAAAAATTTCGGAAATTCATTATTTTTCAGAATTATGAGGGATCAAAAAATGTAATAAGTTTTTTGTACGAAAATCTAATTTTTTTCATCTATAACTTTTCTCCGAATATCTCCGCAGCCGTTCACTCAGGTAATAAGGAAAAGGGAAATTTCCGAAAAAAAAGAACAATAATACGTTTTTTTACGAAAATCTCATTTATTTTTATCTTTAACTTTTCTCCGAATATCTCCGCAGCCTCAGGTCATAGGTAAAAGAGAAATTTCCGGAGAAAAAAATGAGAAATCATGAATTTTCAGTAAAAAAAATGTGTTTTTTGGAAATACACCAATACTTGAATTTGTTTTAAATCATTTTTTCTCCGAAAATCTCAAATATGACTAAATTATGAGAAATTATGAAAAATTTAGAGAAAAATTTGCCCTAGGGGCCCCTGCGGACCGAAGCCAGGAACGCTACCAACGGGACCATCTCATCGCTTGTAGAATATGTGCACTTTCTGGTACTTACGATTCGCGGCCGGATGAATGATTGGCTTGTTTTTGGGGATAATGCTTTATCGCTTGATGAAAGTATGAGAATTAAGATAATAATACGAATATAAATATATTTCCGCTTACTTTTATGAATTATAATTTATTTGGCATAAGGACGGGTGTGAGTAAAGCGTAAACAATTTTTCAGAAGATGAATAAGTTGTAATTTGATTTATTATTATATTTAAATTCACATATAAACCAAAAAAATAAGCGATCAGAGTGCGCGATACATTTCATTGTATACATTAATAACGCACAGAATCAAGAGCTAAATAAGCATTGAAATCATCTAAAAGCCTCGCGCGTGTCGTCGGGTGACGTCACGCGCGAGTCGTGCTCAGATTGCTTTTTCCCTCGAAGCCTTCGTTTCGGCTTGGCCGCACATGAACGTGCTCAGCGTCCATGTATTGGTGTAGCTGCCGAAGGCGCGGTCGGGAAACTTCGACCCCGCTCGGCTCTTGCCGAAGATGTCCCGAGCGTCGCTCGCTCACGGACACGCGCTACTATGATTGTGTGATCGGCGCGCAAGAGACTAGAGAGGGGGTAACTTTTACGCGCGATCTGGCTGCACTGGCGGAGATAGGTCTCATGATCGTGTAGAGAGCGGCGCTGAGCTTCCTACGATCCGTCTTTCGCGAAATATTTTATATAAATTTTTAAAAAGCGTGAAAATGTCAACCCAAATGCGATACAAAGGAAAATTTACAAGAAAAAGGGCGCTTGCTAAAAGACTGAAAGCTGTGGCAGCCATGTGTCAAGCAAATGCGGCTAAAAGCGATGAGAATAACCATAACCTTAACGATCAGTAACAAAAATTTGCTGTCGAAGGACGTCGGATCGTGGACTTTCAACATCTTGCCGACAGTTTAAATTGTATTCGCTGTAACAAAGGCAAATACATGCATAAACTGAACAAATTAAATTTGTTTGCAGAATAAATTTATTTCACATCCGTCTCAGAATTACTAGAACTCGGAAAAAAAACACGCTTCGAGTTCCCAGACCACGCGCCGATCAGCTTGCTGCAGCGTACAATGTTGCTATTCCGTTACAAATGGTTGGGCACGAGTTTGGTGTGGGGAATCGGCACGATGTGATTGAAAATGAGCCTCAAAGCAGAGCACACAAACACATCGAAATCAAATTCTTTTATTATTTGTGCGCATGCGTCAAGTTTGAACTATTGTAATTATTTGAGACGTTTTCGTCAGGAGAGCTGCTCGTGGCACGATCTGGAACTATTGTAGGTCGGACTTTTTAAGACGCTGGAACTACGTATTGGACCATGCTGTGTCCACTCCTTCTCTCTAGTCTCCCTGAGCTGACCTATCTCACATATTGCGGAGCGAAAACACGCAAACCACCATGAACTTTGCCGGACGACTTTAACTTCTCGAGGTTTTGTCTTTTCTAATCGTTTGGTGATGATTGGTAACCTAATAAAAAGGTTTGGTGGTTGATCGTTGCGTTATAATTCAATGATATTTTTTTCCGAAAAGTTTGCCGGACCTTTTTTTATTTATCACGCAATCCATAAAATGCCACTCTTAATCAATGCAGAATCGTTTGGTGGCCACAAATATGCGCATCGCAGCGTTTGGTAGTTAATTCATTAGTTATTTCGATCGTAAAACCATGTACGTCAAGGCGCATACGATAGAAGGGCGTAATTGGTCATTGATGGATCCAACGGAATACGGCGCAGTCATATTTCAATTTCTTTATGTTTTTCTTTACTGATCTCGTTCTAATAAGTCTCATACGAAAGATAATCGTTTAGGAGTGATTGGTAGCTTAATTAAAACGTTTGGTTGTGATTTTTTTAATTCCGCCGATCGAAAAACCATCTACGCTTAGACGCTGGCGATAGAGGGCTGTAGCTGGCTGCTAATGGACCCAACTAAATCCAGCGCAGTGATTTTCAGTTTAAGACTTATGAGAGTGAAATCGGTGGAGAATACGTAAAGAATTTGATATATCACTGCTCCGCATTCCGTTGGATACATCAACAGCCAACTACGGCCCTCTATCACCTTCGTCTAAACATAGATGGTTTTTCGATCGGCGTAATTGTGGAACTAACTACCAAACATTAAAATGTACCAATCACTATCAAACGTTTATCTTCCGCTTGAGACTTTTTGGAATGAGATCGGTGAAAAAAAACACAAACAAATTTAAATATCATTGCTTCGCATTCCGTTGGATACATCAGCAGCAAACGTTTCAATTAAGCTACCAATCACTACCAAACGATTATCTTCCGTATGAGACTCATTGGAACAAAAGCGGTGAAAGAAAACAAAGAAATTGAAATATCATTGCGCTCTATTCCGTTGGATCCATCAGCAGTTAACTACAGCCCTCTATCGCCGTAATTAAGGACTTAACTAGCAAACGTCGGTATTGACATATTTGTGACCACCAAACGGTTATACATCGATTTAGGTTGGCATTTTATGGATTGCATGATAAATTAAAAAATGTTCGGCCAACTTTTCGGAAAAAATATCATTCAGTCATAAGAAAACGGTGGACCACCAAACCTTTTTATTCGGCTACCAAACACCACCAAACGACCACCAAACGATTACAAAAATAAAAAGCCTGAGAAATTCAAGTCGTCCGGCTGAGTTTTAGGAGGTGTTTTTTCGCTGGATTTCAAACTGCATTTTGTAGCCACGTCGCACGTGGCGGCTACCTTCATTGCGCCATGCATTAGCTTCTACCCAGCGCTCTATCGACTTAGCGCAACGTTCACACGCGATACTTGAATCAATGGAAAATGGAAGGAAACGGTCGCAAGAGAGGCTTCAGATTGCGCGTGTACGTTGGACTTTACATAAACGGTAAAGGGACGATTGAGCCACACCAGCTATAAGAAAAAGGTTAATTTTAAGATTTTTTAAAAATAAGTTTAACCTAAACGGTAGAAAATTGAATTGAAAAACATCATTAAACATACCATCAAGTGTACAAATTTGGTTGTAATTTTTCATTCGAAAATAGCGTGTTCCGCGGCCGGAAAGATTTCTTCCATAATTTTCAACCTAGAACTACAAACAAAAAATATCTTAATAATATATACACAAAGCTATGGAACTGCCTAGGGAAATTAGGACATACCTTTTTTTTAATAAAAGAAATACTCTGGAGTTATTGTTTATAAAAAAAGAAGTTAATAACCAATCGCAAATTCCGTACGCAGTTCCATAGAGAATGCATCTGCGAAGATACGTTGTTAGCGAAGTTTGACACGTTAAAAAAACATGCTTTCGATAAAAACGCGTTTGAAGTTTCAACCAACATTTAGCAATAGAAATGTTCGTTTGGCCTTCGATCTGCAATGCCAGCACTATAAACTTGGCATTCCAAATAAAAATTGCCCTCTTTCTCGTCTTTCCCGGTTGATTTGAAATATCGTCGAGCATCTTTTGCAGCAATATGGGGTAAAACGGATCAATACGCGCAGCGGAGTTGCTTGATAAAACTCATGAAAACGACCTCTTTAGAAGTGTTCCGACTTATGAAACCTGTTGTTGTTTGCTTTCATGGGCATCGTTGGAGCACAAAAAAGGTTTTTTTTTATCCTCGCGTAGCTCTACCCCTTAAGACGGAATGACACCTCATCGCGGTCGGTATGGTAGAACAATTATAGATTCCCAAAAATCTCTGAAACGGCTCTTCAGATCCCGTCGAAACTTTGCCAAACGACGTCAAATAGATAGACGAATAGCTTCTAGCCCCTCAAATTTTCTGAATTTGAGAAAAAAAATGTAGATTGGCTTATCATAAGCCAATCTAGTTTTTTTT
Organism: Ophion slaviceki; assembly: GCA_944452715.1. NCBI lineage: Eukaryota > Metazoa > Arthropoda > Insecta > Hymenoptera > Ichneumonidae > Ophion > Ophion slaviceki. The sequence continues at coordinate 656,631 of OX101791.1, forward strand.
TCTCAAATTTAGAAAATTTGAGGGGCTAGAAGCTATTCGTCTATCTATTTGACGTCGTTTGGCAAAGTTTCGACGGGATCTGAAGAGCCGTTTCAGAGATTTTTGGGAATCTATAATTGTTCTACCATACCGACCGCGATGAGGTGTCATTCCGTCTTAAGTATTGGTCTGTTTCGCACGGTATGCTGCTAACCTCGCAGCCCTAGCGGGCATTCGGGGAACGAGTCGGCCCCCACTACGCTGGTCTCCTGCCTCTACGCGACTGGACATTCTATCGGCGCACATCCGATTCAGGCACGAGACAAAAGAGTGCATTCAATCGGCAACCGCGATAATAACGCGAAGCCAAAAAGCAGAAAGCATCATCGAGCGGTATAAAAGTGCGGCGCGGTGGGACAGTGGTCAAGGGTAAATTTGTAAAAATCGAAGCTTCTCCCGCGACATCGGTTAGCGCGCGCGGTACTGAGACAAATCTAGAGGACAAAAACAAGAGGAATATACATCTCGCGGAGATCGCATCGCGCTCGTCGTCCACCAGGTGGCGGATTCGTCCGGTGGACGTTGGTAGTGGGAGGTGGTATCGCGGCGTGGTAGGGGCGGGACGATACGAGCGTCACCTACGTCGTGGGAGCGAGCAAGCGTGGCTAATCAAGGCGACGAAGGTAAGCCGTGCGGGCTGTTTATTTTTGGGTTTTCGCTTAGGCAGCGCGCTCCCACACCCGGTTTTCGCTCGAGTAATGCGTTTCCCGGTTGATTGCCGTACCGAGCCGTGCCCGAGGCGGGTTTGACGAAGGCCAGCGATATGACCACGGAAACGTAGGTGAAGCTCGGTTAGGGGCGGCGCGCGGGCCGAACCCCGCGCGCGCCCGTCGGGCATCTTGCCCACATTCGCCTCCCTCAATATATACCAACAGTTACCGCAACTTTAATACATATATATTCATTGTGTGCATCGTCGCGATCTTCGAAAACCCCATCATCGCCGATTTTCTCTTTCTCTCTCTTCCTCCCTCCCTCCTACTCTCTCTCATCAGTTTGCCTTTTTTTCCTGTCATTCGTTTCCTCGCTTTTTTCTTCCCGCCTTACATCGCGCAATCTCGACGGATAGCAAATCAATCGCGACCACGTGGAGGGCCTGGTGACGCCAGCATCCTGGGAGCAGCACCAGGAGCAAGAGAGAGAGAGAAAGAGAGAAGGGTAAAGAAGAAACGCAGAGTCCGAGAAGCAACCTTCCACCGTTCCTTCTGTTTCTGTCTCTCTGTCCAAACGATTAACATCCTCCGACGATACTCTCGACACTCCGATTTATCCTCTGTCGCATTAACGCCAAGGAGAAGTAGAGAGGAGAAAGCACGCGCGCGTACATACTCTTGCCTCTCGTAGTCTTACCGAAGTGTATTTCTCTTTGTTTTTCGCCGTCGCTTGGCACAGAAAGATGAGCAGCTCGGAGGAGGTATCTTGGATCTCTTGGTTCTGTGGCCTGCGGGGGAACGAATTCTTCTGCGAGGTAAGATTGCAAACTAGTCCATTCATTTGTGTCTCTTGACTTTTGGCTACACCTGGTTAACGCGGCTACTCTCTCTCTCTCTCCCTCTCTGTTTGGCATGCTCCAGGTCGACGAGGACTACATCCAGGACAAATTCAACCTCACAGGCCTGAACGAACAGGTGCCGCACTATCGTCAGGCGCTGGATATGATCCTGGACTTGGAACCCGGTAAGTTTTACTCGTAGAGACGCTAAGGCACGTGCGCTTCGTAACTCTTTTATAGATCCATAATTGTAGATTTAGAAAAGCAAGTTTTTAAAATTAAACGTACCTGTATATCCAAGCATCAAAGGAGCCACTTATTGGATTTCTGTCAAGTACGCGTTACTACACATTTCGATGGAAAAGTTTGATTCTGTTTTAAATGATGAGATACGAATGTTACAAAAATTAATAACAAGACGTGCGAATGGGTAGGCGTAAATGTTTGTTTAAGGAGGTACACTAGCTTCAGCAAAATGGTGATAGATCAATAAAATTTGGTGAATATATTCTTTAGTATTATTCATGTAGATACAAATTTTTTCAGATTTTTTGGTTGTGCCGTTTTGTTACAAATACTTCACAAGCGTTTATTCTTATACCTGGAATATATACCTATATCTATAAAAACCCTATGCTTATACACGTGAACTTCAATGTTCAATTATTCGATAACGGCACAATGAAAAAATCTGAAAAAAATTGTATTGACATATATAATACTAAAGAATATACTCACCAAATTTTATTGATCTATCACCATTTTGAAATTTGACCATAGTTTAGCATGGCAACATTGTATGAAGCTGGTGTACCTCCTTAACTTAAAAACATGCTTCTTCATTTGAGATGACGCAAAGAAGTATGAACAGCAACGTCTCCTCGAGCTTAGGATGACTTCGAAATAACAATGTTCGTTTTGGCACGTATCGTGAAGAAGTTGAACATTGGAAATTGATCAGCATTTAGTTTCGTTAACAAAGCGTATGTGAAAATGATATTGATCAACGAGCTTGATGTAAATGATCGGGAACAGACGACGATTTGGAGGACAATCCAAACCAATCGGATCTGATCGAACAAGCGGCCGAGATGCTCTACGGCTTGATCCACGCTCGTTACATCCTCACGAATCGTGGTATCGCCCAAATGATCGAAAAGTATCAGGCCGGTGATTTTGGACACTGTCCCCGGGTATATTGTGAGGCACAACCAATGTTACCGCTTGGTCTGAGCGACGTCCCCGGCGAGGCGATGGTCAAGAGCTATTGTCCCAAGTGCATGGACGTTTACACGCCTAAGAGCTCGAGGCATCATCACAACGACGGTGCTTACTTTGGCACGGGATTTCCACACATGCTCTTCATGGTACATCCGGAGTATCGGCCGAAGCGTGCCGCGAATCAATTTGTACCTAGGTGAGTCCGCAAAAATCCGATTCTCGGGAGAAAGAAAATAAGAAACAAGACCAAGTAGCAATGAGCGATGTTAAGAACGTGCGCTTGAAAGCGAGAGGAGCTCATTGGAGCCTGCTTTGGCTAAAAAACAAAAGAATATATATATATATATGTGTGTGTGTGTGGCAATTCCGTTTCGCAGATTATACGGGTTCAAGATACATCCACTAGCTTATCAGATACAACAACAGTCGGCCTCGACGTTCAAGGCCCCTCTCCGGACATCGCTCTACAACAACGGAAAGCGCTAAAAGGAACCCGCCCGCGTGCTCCGGCGTTCGACGAAGCAAACAAAACAAAAAAGCCACGAGGAAAAAGAAGCGGAACAAGCCGCCGACAAAATAAAACAAAAGAAAATCGCACGTGAGTCGGACAATGACGGAAGAAGAAGACGAACAACAACAAAAAACGAGGCGCAATAAATACAATAATCGAGGCCCCAGAGGACACCACGAGCCCGCCAAACAAAATCTTCGTTACTCAACCATTCGCGTTTTCCGCTCTCCGTCCTCCCCACCCCTTTAATTTCCCCCCCTGGCCCATCCCACTTCAAGATTCAAAGTTGATTATTATTTTTTTACCGTATCTCGTTGCGTATTATCGCCTAGTGTGTGGTGATCGTTGCAGCGACTATACTCCGTTCATTTTCCATTTGCCCTCTCTGCCCTTGTGTTTCTTTTTAAATCGTTAACGCGACCCCCTCCCCTGTGCCTCGGACACGTGTAATACGGACGAAGATTCTGCGGGCGAAGAACCAACGGAAATGAAGAGAAAAAAAAAACAAGTAGAGAAAAGGAGGAAACACACGACACACATACAGATAGGATAATTCATTATAGCGTTTAAGGATCGGGGAGGATGCGAGAAGTTCACAGAGGACAAAAAATTGATAAGAAAGAAATAGAAGAAAATAAGAGAAACAAAAAAAAGTAATAGCAAGGGAAAAAAGCAAACCTGCGAGCTGAATAATTTCGCGGAACGCCTCTCCCCCCTTCCCCGCCCGTCGAGTCCCGCGATCGCTGCCAAGGGTAGTTCCTACACTTTATTGAGGGGGGAAGTCAATTAAGCGTAATAATTGACCAGGCCATAGCAATTATTCGGAACTGTTTCTTTTTTCCTTTATATACATATATATGTATATGGATATATATATACACACACACACACATATGGTGTGACTCGTTAGGGAACGGTATATAGTAAAGGGGTCAAGTTGAGACGAGAAACAATGACGAACAAAAGGTCGATGAAGAGGAATTAGAGGAAGAGAGAACACTGAGAGTAACCAACGCGTTTGATAAGCATAATTTATAATTTAACCTGATAATTAGGTAAAGAGGGAGATAAAGAATGAGAAGAAGTCGAGGTCATGATGCCGTCATCGCGGGCGCGCGAGAACAGCTTTTTCGTAGTTTTTAGGAGAGCGAGCAGGAGGAAGAGATGGACGGAATTGCGAATTCGATAAATACTCGTGTAGGGACCTGCCTGTTCGACAGATACACGATTTTTATTACCGCCCTCCCCCTCATGTAAAGACTTGCGAAAGACAAATTCCTACCTGCGACACGTCGTGTTTACTCGAATATGCGGGTCACCTGCAAGAACCGTACGTCTACACTCTCATGTGACATCCCCTCGACCTTCCATCTATCCCTCCCGCCCTCCCTTCCCTCAAGCTCATCATTCGTCTCATGCATATTTAGCTCATTCCACCGAGAATACGCGATACAAGGACAAAACTCGAGTGGATAGGAAAATAGGTTCCCCTCCCCGCCCTGTCCCTCTTGCAATTTCGCATTAACGAAATGATACCGTTTAAGTGAATATTGTCAAATCGATATGATGTTTAATTTTAAAAAATAACAAAAAAAGGACGAAAGGAAGGTTTATCGACGTTGTTGCGTTATTTCGAGCCCGCCTTCCCGGGGAAAGTGCATCGACGTTTGGGCAAGGCAGTTTCAAAATACCGCCAAAAAAAGCGTTCGCCGGTTCGCGCCGTGTCTCGACGACGCGGTGGTGGCGCTGGGGTGCAAGCGACAAATCGATTTGCCAACACTCGTGTCCTATTAACCAATCGCCGCTACGCTTCGTGTGATCAACGCCGCTTGCGAGCGAATCGCGTTGCCTCTTTGAGATTTAAATTTCGGTACGGCGGACGACAAAAGACGGGTAACGGAGGATCGCTCCGAAAATCCAAACAAGCCGCGACACACAAAAGAGTAAGAATCAAATACGGTTCCCTTTTTTTTTCTCGCACGCGTGAGATAAATTACCCGATAAAAAAAGAAACTATCGGTTCAGTGCAATAATAAGTCAGCGGCCTCCAAGTGGTTTCAAGCAGCGTACTCTGTGATCGTTGGGAATCTAATAAAAATCAGGAATGACAGCAAGTATGCACATTGACGAATAGTTTACCTTCTTCACTCGAATAATTCGTTATCCCGTGAAGGTACTTTAACGCGACGTTTACTTCCCATCAGGATATTCCGCTCGGAATTGGGAAAGACTAAACGAGTAGCGTACAAGTAGATGGAAGGCTCGAGAATGAGCAAGGAAAGGGAGCATCACTCGTTCAACGAGAGAAACAGTCTGACAGGAAGCTCCGGTATGCTGGGACTGTCGAGCGTCAAGCCAAAGTTGCAGCCGATAAGGATTAAGGCCTTTTTGGACATGTATCCGAGCGACGAGGAGGACAGCGAAGACAGGGGCAAGGATTCCAATAGCGATTCGGACTGCGACGATGTACAGCCGCTGCCGGAGGACGAGTGTCGAGACGAGTGTCTGACAACGGTGACAGAGGAAACGGCCAGTGTCACGGATTCTCGAATAATGCGAATTACAGGCGACGGTATCGAGGGACTCGAACGAACCAGAGACGCACCTGTCGAAGGGGCGGACAAATTTCAAATATCCCGAAAATTCGCGAATGATAGCGCCGAACGTCGGCGCTGGACTCGTTCGCCGGTGAAAGATTTTTCCGTCGAGCCTCGGTTCTGTTCCAATCGAGGCTCAGACGTACAGTCGGGGGTGGCCGAAACGGCCAGAGCCGAACCGGCGATGTACGGCTCGGATAGCAAGTACGAGTCGGCTCATCACAGCGCCGAGAGACAGGATGCCCACTCGGCGACTGCTCAAGGTTGCGTCTCGTGTCACGTCACGGACACTCCTATGAAAAACCATCCGCCGGTGGGTTCGGCGCGACCCACACCCTCAGCTTCGCACAGAAGTATGTTCCAGACGCCAAGGAGCGCCGCGGTGCCGCAGGCTGACTCGCGGCAAACACCGGCCACGATATTTGGAAACTGGTCGAGGAATCTCATGGCGCAAACGCCTCTGGAGAGTCGCGGAAACCAATCGGCTTCGCTGGTGTCCCAGGTGCTAACGAGTCACGAAGCGGCGCCGTACGTAACGAACGAGGAACGAAGAGCGCGCAGACGACCCCTAGTCGAGACGTCCGAGTCCGTAAGGTGCAATCAAAAATCGACGCGCGACGATTGGTCGCTGGCTCGCCGCGGCAACGTCCCCCCCGAGTTGCTCATCAACGACGCTTCTTCGAACGGCGTAGCGATGATTCTTAGCGACTCGAAGGAGAACAGAAGACCCCGATCGCCTCGCGATAATCACGAAGCCCCGATCGATAACGAGGATTCCTCACGGTCGAAAGAATCAACGAATCCAGCATCGAACTCGAAGACGCACTCTGACGAGAATATTCCGCGAAACGTTGAAACGGCCGCGTCGTACGAGATGCATCCCTCGTTGCCAGCTGTCGCAGCTCCACCGGATAAGAAGAGCCTCCCAGAGAGGCGCAACAACGTTCAAGTGTCGATACCCTCGCGGATGCGACGACCCAATCAGGGACAAACCATCACTGTCAAAGGCAAAGAGTATCTTATCCTTGGGATACTCGGCGAGGGGATGAGCGGCCAAGTGCTCAGGGTACAGGAAGTCGCCAGCCTTGATCTTCGGGCCATCAAGGTGGTCGATCTCAGTCGTATGGACAAGGATTGCGCGCAGGGTTGCCTACAAGAAATCTCCATGCTGCACAAACTTCAGGCCTCCTGTATCGTCAAGATGTTCGATCAGTCAGTATGATTTTATTAACATCATGACTTTCTTTAAATTATACTTATGAGGAGCGGCTCGCATTTTTCAGCGAAATAAAGTATCCGATGGTGCACGTGGTGCTGGAAATGGGGGACACGGATTTCAAAAGTTTGCTCATCTCGATGTCTGAGAAGAATCGACTACCCCTCACAATGATACTCTACTATTGGACCGAGATGTTGACCGCTGTCAAGCACATCCACGATAACGGTAAGCTGCACCGTCCTTTCGAGAAATTCTATTAGATCGGCAAATTAACGGACATTTTTCCACTCCAAGGTGTCATCCACTCGGACTTGAAGCCGGCGAATTTTCTCCTGGTGCGAGGAAGATTGAAGCTGATCGACTTTGGCATAGCCTCGAGCATGAACGCCGACATGACTTCCGTCGTCAAGAACAATCCGATCGGTACTCTCAATTACATAAGTCCCGAGGCTCTTATGGACATAAGCGGGACCGGCGGCGATTCGCCGAATCGCAATGTCAAGTACAAAGTATGTTTGTGTTTGTACGTGTCTGCCCTCTCGAACCAGTCGATCTTAAATCGTTACACGTTTATTCACAGATAAGTTTCAAGTCGGACGTGTGGTCGCTGGGCTGTATACTCTACAGCCTCGTCTACGGCTACACGCCATTTCACAATATTCGCGCTCAATGGGCCAAAGTCTCCGCAATCACGAATCCCCAGCCAAAGATATCTTTCACCCCACCAGCTGGAAGTGACGCGGAGCCAACCCCGCCGATACTCATTGACGTGATGCGCAAGTGTCTCCAGCACGATCCTAAGGCGCGGCCAACGGTGGCCCAATTGCTCCAGATCCCGTACATACCGATCAAACAAACTGCCCCGAGCCCGGCGATCCCGGAAATTCCGGCCAATATACTCATGAAGATTAAGTACTCGTTGACGGACACCGAGTGGCGACAACTCACCGAGGTAACTCGAACAATTAAAAAAAAAAAACATTTGAATGTGTGTATGTGTTAAAACGGAAATCTGCCCAATATCTCATGCATCAATTGACCGATCTGTCTTCTCTCTCTCTCTCTCTCTCTCTAGATTCTTGAAGCAAGAAGAAACCAGTGACGAATTATCCGAGAGAATCCGTTCGTACTTGCCGAACCTGTAAATACCGATGATTTTAATGAAATGAAGTACGAAGTATATATATCTGTATAGGAGGAATATACGAACAGTTTGATGTCAGAGACAACGAAAAAAAAGGAAACGCGTGACTGGCAAGGAATTGTCAAAGCCCACGCGCGCGAGTGTCTTAGACAATAAAGTGATTTAACGATCGTAGGTAATGCGTAGTGTCAGCCGAGAGCACTATTGAACCAAACTTGCACAATTTATCGCTCAGGTCTGACAATCAACGACCGTACAAAAGTGCACTCGTTATCAGATTACGTTTCTTTTTTAATTATTTTTTTTATTGGTTCCTTCTTTTTTGTTGTTGTAATTTTGTAGTTATATCACTTTACGTGCGTACAAATGAGTCCCACGCGAATGTTGAATTCCTGTTGGTCGATCCAACTTGACCGAGTGAAAATTTTATACGGTTGTTCTCTCCCTCTCTGTCTGTCTCCAATCAACACGAGTCTTTACGACTTGCTAAATCACTGTACTATATAAAATACCTAACACGCGTCGGACGTGCGACTTAACAAATATTATTATTATTATTATCTAATTATTATTCTTATGTCCAAGCCACGTGGGCCCGTGATTATACAGACATTAGACAACGAGACACTGGTTTTGTTAGGAGAATAAAAATAGTTTAGTCGGTGGAACGATTTTTTTCTTTTTTTTTCAGTTTCGAAACCCGACGACACGTAGTCTTCGGGGGGCGGGGGGGGGGGGGGGGGGGGGTCGTACAGAGAAGAAAAAACAAATCGTTACGTGTGTCACGTGGGTCTGTACAGCGATGATGGATCTTCGGGGGGGAATGGCTCGATTGCACGTTCATTCCATGGACGAACGGGTTTTTGGATTCGCCTGCCACAGATACACAGAACACATTCGCGTATATATTTGCGTAACGCGTGGCTTTCGGTGGAACTATGCCAATCCCCTTGCGCAGTCGTGGCGGCGATGATGATGGGGGCGACGATAACGAACAAACGAGTCCTGGCGAATAGAGTTGACCGACCGGTTGATGAAATGATGCCATTCGCGTCTTCTTTGCTGTCTCTAAAACTCCTTCTCATTCCTCTTCCAACTCGTTGGTGCGTGAAACGGCGTCAGGCGGTGGAAAAGTGTCCCGTAACGTCCATCAGCGTATGGTCGTTAATTGCCAATACTGAAGTAATCGCTCGCCCTTCGGCAGAGCCATAGAGTTCGGTCTCTCGAAAGTCAACATAATGTCCTTGACTTTGTTGCGTATCTCGCGGTCGAAGATGTGACCGCCGGTTCTCTCGAGGGCATTGGCCATGTCGTACTCCACCGAAGGCAGAGGATCCCTTATGAATCGCGCGGCAGTCGCTACGCTCGGTAATACGTGATGTTGAAGTGCCTTGATCTCCCAGAGACTGCTGAGTAGGGCGTTGCTCTGCAGCGGATCGCGTTCTTCCATGAGGAAAGGATCACCCGTGCCCGTGTCTTCGGTTGTCAGGACTTCGCCACCGTGAGGATGATCTATCAGCCGTTTGAGGCCCGGATGCCTCAACAGAAGATTGCCGACAAACAGCAATATGGTGAGAATGTCCTCGGGTGGTGCGACCATGGTCAGGCGGGCCAATCGCTTCGCGAACGCGGCCACGAGTGCCTCCGGCAAGTGCCTGTCGAAAGAATTTTAGAAGCATACTTGTCACTCAATATCTTTCGATCTCGGGTTGGAAAGAAAAAACCTCGCGTAGATTCTCAACTCACGTAGAACTGAGAAAGAGATCCGACAGATAGAAGAGACGAGCCTTGTACTTGGTGTGAAATATCTCGGGCTCGAACATCGAGTAGAGCTTCGTGAATATATTCGGATACTCGAGATTGTGCTTGGTGACGAGTACGAAGACGCCCTGGAGTGCAAGGAGCCCTATAGGGCCGTCCGCGTCCAACGAATCCATGAGAAAGTCCGTGAGTAAGACCGGCTTCTCGAGATGCGGCATAACACGCTCGAGCAGAACAACCAATAGTTGTTTGTGCAACTGGGGCGTCAGCTCCCAGTGCATTACGCAAGCCCAGACCTTGTTCAACGATCTCCGCGCTGACGACTGATCCCAGGTGAATCCCCCCGCGGCTGAAAAATACACGGGTTGCGTTACACATATTTATACGTGTGGAATGTACGGAAGCACACGGCTTCTTCATTATTCGACTCAACGCAAAATGATTTTCATTGTAATTCAAAAAAAAAAAATGATACGATATCCACCAAAACGAATATCCCGAACAAAGCATTTAACGCGAGGAAACTAATAACGATAATTCTTATCGCAGGGACTTTGGCCCCGGATGATGAGTCCGGATGGTTTTGCGCGCGGTATGTCGACCGCAATGCCTTACCGTGTTGGGGGCCGCATAACAGATCCTGATCTTTCTGAGCTGAAAGCAAAAAAGAAAAAATAGAAATTTTCGTCAAATTGACGATCCACCGCGTTAAACGCGTAGAGCGTATCGAACCTTCGTTATCCTTTGGCAGTGGCAGTTTGTGTATGAGCTCAAGGAGATTCTTGATGAAGAGTTCCTGAGGCTGACGCTTGGGCGTCAACGCCGGAAGGCTCTTCCACGTATAGTAAAGAGCGTCCGCGCGGCTGGTCATCTCTTGGATCCTTGCGATCAGATTGGCGTTGTCCTGATTAGGCGACAGGAGGCTCATGAGGACCGGCTTGAGCCTGTGCAGGGGAAAATAATAGCCGAGCTCTCCGACCGGCTCCAATGGCGATTTTCCCTCCTCCGCCATCAACTTTATGGCAGTTGCGAGAGCTTGGAGCTGCGTCGCGGGACGGCATCGTTCGATCGAGGCCAACATCTTCTCCCATACCTCCTCGTAACAGTTACGTAGCCAGTTTACGTAGCGGATCTCTGGTTCGGGTTCTTCGACAAGGATACAGAGAAAAAAGTTTGTTTCTCAAAATATGCCATCACGGCGACTAATGTATTCATGGTTCTGCGCCACCTCAAACCCGACAGAGCTAGCTTTTAGCTTTGTGTACTGTAGGAAGCGTTGGCAAAGCAAAATTTACTCCCTACTAATTCTACAACTAATCCGAATGCCAAACAAAAGTTATGCTTATTTGAAATGTGTGTTCCCATTGTTACGCTTGTCGGATCTTCTCGAGTAGTCGCGATTAGAGTAACAATATTATCTTTTGAAATCTTACGGAAAATCTTACGCAAAAAAAAATCAAGCAGCTTTTATGTGATCCGTTTCTGTTGGCGCGTGTATCTTTTGGCCCGCGTAACGTTCTCAGCAGCGTGCTTGGGTGACTAAAAAATTCGTATATCACACGAGCCACGAGCGAGACGCGTAGAAGAGAAAAACATCGTACAGAGAATTAAATACTCACCAGATATCGTGAGGGATATGGTTCTCTCGAGATACATGTCATTGCGTCTGAGGACCTCGACGAATATCGTCTCCAGGGATAGTATACAGGTAGTGCTAGAGTCCTGGACACAGAGAGCAAAGAATTTTCCAGAGACATCGCATCTCGTTCCGCCCAATGACGGTTAACCTCAAATTTTGCCCCAAAGACGAGGCAAACAGAAGAAAAAAGAAAGGAAAAAAAAAGTGGAAAAAACCAAAATGGAAAAAAGGAGGAAAATAATGAAAAGCAGGGAGGTTAACTTACGTCCCACTGGGCGATTATGTCGACGAGAGAATTGGCGTGTTTTCGGGACGCGAGAAACTCGTGGGCTTTGTTTCGCAGAAGTCTCGCTGACATTTTTTGACTCCACAACGACGAACCGGGAGTAACTTGGAGCGCCGCCATGATGCCCGTTCGTGACGGGAATGAGAGAGAGCTATACGCTTGCTCCTGCTGCAGTGTAACGCCGCTCCGAATTTCATGCACACACACACGCGCGCGCGTACACACCTACACGTATGTACGTCCTATAATAATAATCATAACAATAACAACAACAACAGTCGGAATAAAGGTGAAATTGATCGATGTCGCAAAATTCCTGTGTACGCGATCAACGGAGGGAAAGCGAAGAAAGCATATACGGTGGAAGAAATTTCGCGCGTACGTAGGAGTGTTTCGATTCGCAGAGGGACGCGACGATCTGACCACGTGGACGTTTCATCCGATGTGAACTTATTCCTGAATTTCGTAAACAATCGCGATAATGGATTCTGGAGAGCTGCGAGGGTAGTCTCGAGCTGCCAGGAAAAGCGTTATCGTTCCTCGTAATAAAAAACAGAAAAAACATCTCATCAGCTGTGATTTGATAGCTCGTGTCACGTTTCTGCGGAGAGGCTACAAAAATGAGTTTCGCTCGAACAAAAGAGTTTATAGAGGAACGTGATACGGTGGTGCTTTACCTGAATCCCCAAAAGATGCACTCCGTGGAAGTGCTTTCGAAGGTCCCAAACAAGAAGGGCGAAATAGTGGACCAAGTGTTCCAGACGATTTATGGCGCCCTTAAGGTGGATTCGCTAATAGGCAAACGATACGGCACTAAGGTGACATTGAGCAAGGGATGGGCCTATGTACTACAACCCACGCCGGAACTCTGGTCCGTCACTCTTCCTCACAGAACACAAATTATTTATACACCCGACGCAAGCCTCATAGCGCATCTCTTGGACCTGGCACCTGGCAAGATCGTCGTCGAGGCAGGTGCGTCCGATGCTAGCCTGCCAAAGTCCTTCTCGTTTTTGCTTACCGTTACTCGTTATTGGCTTTTAAAATCATTGATCTTCCAAATTATTATTGATTATCGTTGAGAATAATTTAAATATTCGTTACAATGGATACAATATGGAGACTCGCTCGTTGTTATTTATAATGATTATTATTATTACGATTATTATTATTTATTATCAATTGTTGTTATTATACGTGGTCATCATTACCTGAGAGTAATCAACATCGCTATTATTTTTTTATTGGTAATTATCATTGCTCTTCCATTCATTTAGAGGATAACTCATTATAATTATGGGATTAATATCAAAATGATTTATTATTATTATTATTATTATTATTGATGATCATCATAAAGAATAATCCATTATTCTTAAATTTTATGGTCATTATTATTATCATCATGATTACTCCTCATAATTACAGTGGAGAATATAGTTTTTCATTGCGAATAATGATTACTGACAAGGATGAGAGGTCCTCATTCTCAAATATAGCCAGAATATAATTTCATAATCGATGCTAACAGTGCAAACATTATTAGCTTTATTTCGGTGGCACAAATATTTTCCTTTTCCAAAACTCTAACGGCGTTTTTTTTTCAATGCAACGTGTGCTGTCCCGCAATCAGGAACCGGAAGTGCATCATTCTCGCACTCGTTGATCCGTACGATAAGGCCGCACGGCCACTTATACACGTTCGACTTTCACAAGGAACGCGTGGGGTTTGCGAGTGTCGAATTCGCTCACCATGGACTCAAGGAATTCGTGGACTTGGCACATCGAGATGTGTGCCGCGAGGGATTCGGCGACGAGCTCGAAGGCAAGGTGGACGCGATTTTCCTTGATCTACCGCATCCTTGGCTGACGATCGATCACGCTGTCAAAGCGTTGAAAAAATCGGGTACGAACGGAAGTGGGGATTTTTTTGCATGTTTCCATTTGGGCTCGTTTGGAAGAGAATTTTTTCGCCGACAGGTGGTAAGCTCTGCTCCTTTTCGCCCTGTATCGAGCAAGTTCAACAAACGTGCGAGCGACTCCTGTCCACGGGTTTCATCGCCATCAAGACGACAGAGTGCCTGCAACGAGAATTGACCGTATTGTTTAAAAACGTGCCGCGGCTCGACCTCGATTGCCTCAAGCATAGAGTGTGGATTGTTTTTTTCTTTCCCATTATTCTACATTTTTTTTACCATTTTTGCAATCTTTTTCATTTAAACATTATTCCACCCCAGCATAGCGAGGCAGAAAGCGCAAACCGAAAAGCGGAACAATCGAGTCGCGACGACGACAAAATACTGACAGCGACGCACGCGCCCTCTACGCCCGGTCACACGGGATACATAACGATCGCGACACTGCCGCCCTTGAGCGTCCGATTCTTGCCGGACGACATTGACCTCGACGAAACCTTCTCGGAGCCCAGCAAATGACCGCGCGAAGATAACGCTCAACGTGAACATGAAAAAATGAAAAAAAATGAAGGAAAAATAATTAAATGAGACTTTTTATTCGTCAATGAAGAAGTGCGTTTTCTTTTGCTCTCTTTGTACAGTGTAGAATGGAACTGGCAGCGAACGCAGTTGGAGACCGGACAAAGGAGGGACTCGTTCTAGAAAAATATGCTTATATGTTGATCGTTCGGGCAAGGGGACGGGCGGACGGGGGGGGGGGGGCAACTAACGCGACACTGAGATTCTTAGCTGGAGAATGGCCCCTCGGTTTGTGCAGGTAGCATTTACTTTCGTTACTTTACACGAACGCCTCTCATTCGGACTTGTTCGGATTCCACGTGAGATAATCGGACCTCGTCGCGGCTTGATATTCCTTCACGAGGTTCTCGACCACTTCCCTCGAGTTGTCCAGCTCGTCGAGATTGTCCTCGAACATCTTCTCTTTGCGGAATTGCTCGAGAAAGGCTTCCCGCTTACGCAGCTTGTCGTACTGCTGGAGCGCCCGGTCGAAGAGCTGCGAAAAATCAAGAGACGATCACAATTGAATTTGGATTGTTAAAAATATTACAACATAAATTCCATTGTTTTTTTTCTTACACAAAGGCATTTTTCATATTTCGATTCAATTGTTGGCATTCTATGTAAAGTTGCGATAATTGTGAAACTGCTTGAAACATATATACCCACGAATATTGTGAAAAGTTAGGGAGAATTTTTGAGAATGAGGTGCTCTTACGGATGATATGTTGGTGTGATTGGCCAACATGAGACCGGAGACTCGATGTGCGCTAGGTATGTAGGGTGATTTTCTGGAGAGTGCGACCTCGATGCTTGCCGGTCCCCACGGTATGAATTGGGCCAATTTCCTCTCGCGTATTCGTTGCAGGGACTTGTGGACCTGGGTGGGATCAACCTCGCCCTGTATTATGTTGAGTATCGATATGTAGCAGTGCGCGGCGTTTCTGTCGAGCGCCGTTGAGACCATCATGTTCTTCGGTTGCAACAGACGCCTCATCACATCAAGAACCGAAGTTTTCCGTACGGAAGCTTCCTGTCGAGTGCAAAGCAAAAATGAAAATCGGCTCGATCGTTCTGCGGATTCGTCGTTGCAGGCGTCACGGAATCCATCTGACCTCCTGATCGGTCGTGAGAGGCGTGTATCCGGTCATTAAGAAGTGTAACCGCGGCGTCGGGATCAGCGGAGCAATGAGTCCGACAAGGTCGTTGTTCATGTACGAGGGATATCTGAGGGTGGTCGTACTGACTGACATAATCGTTGAGACGAGCTTGTTTATTTGGGTGAAGCTGGGATTCTGTATGTGCAAACGATCAGAGGCTATCCTGTTGAGAGCGGTGTTGTCCAGTACTACGACGCAATCCGCGCACTGCGTTAGCCTCTTTAGCGTCAACAGAGAATTGTACGGCTGCACCACGACGTCGCTGGAATTTGCAAGGAAACAAGTTTTGCATTTTTTTTCCGAATCGTCGTTTTTTATCGATTGGCCATACCTTATCTCATCCTGATTGGGAAACACGCTGTAGGTCTCCAAGAGTTTCTTTGGAAATCTGTCCGCCAGGGACTCTAGCATGAAGGATCCCATGCCGGATCCGGTGCCGCCCGCTATCGAATGGCAAAGAACGAAACCCTGGAACGGAAGACGAAAAAATTGCCTCTGTTGCAAATGTTTGGGAAAAATCAAACTGTCGAAATGAGCTACCTCCAGACTGTCGCTGCCGTCGGCCTCCCTGTCCAGGATATCGAATATTTCCTCCTGCAGTTTCTCGCCTTGATGATAGCCAGAGGCCCAGTTGTTGCCTGCGCCTCCTCCGTGTTTGGACAGATAAATGTTTTCCGGATTGTAGAGCTGGAAAAACGGAACGTCGAGTGTAATAAAGAGAGGATAAAACGGCGAAAGGTTTGGGGTTAAACCCTTGGCGCTACCTTGGAGTAGGAAGAATTCATAATGGTGTGAATGACCCGGGGCTCGAGGTCGAGCAAAACGGCTCTCGGTATGTAGTGCTCGTCGTCCGATTGGTAGAAAAATACGTCCTTTCTGTCGGTGCCTTCGGTCGCGTAGTCCTCCAATATCCCTTCTGGACTTATGCCGTGTTCCGCGCACAATCTCTTCCAAAACTCGAAGCCGACTAAATCCGATAATTTTTTACGTATGTGCACAGAGTTAGGTAAATACGAAAAGATGAAGAATTTCAAATTTTCAAAATCATCGTTACCGCGTAAGTGGTTGAAAAAAGAGAAAAAATTAAAAGCCCAAGAGAAACGGGTTATCGCTCACTTTGATTGCCGCACTGGCCCAATTGCAGTGTTATCATTTCGCAAGGCATTTTCGCTTCTCCAGGATCTCCCCGTACTTTTTGCAATAAAATATCAGCCGCGAAGAACGCGCGCGCGCGATCTCTGTAAATGGGAAGGGAAAAAAAATTGTACGGAAATTCGTCGAGTGTACATAATGTGTCAAACGCGAGGCGGTTCGGTTGTTACGGAGGTGGGACGGACCGCTCGCGCCATCGACGGCGACGACGCGAACCACTGCCGTTTCGTCTTACAGACTTCCCTCGCACCCGAGTGGTGGGACTCTTCTAGTTTCTCGTGGTCCGTGGTCCGTCTCTTGCCAGTAAAGTTCATCTGGTGAGTCAAAATTCTGATTCTCCTTTATTTTCCTTGCCAGCCGTCTTTTCGCCCGGGGTAACTGTAAAACTTGGCTCGTTCGAATATCCCGACGATCGATTGTTTTCCCCATTTTCGTATTCTCAAAGTAGCGAAGTATTTTTCCTTTTTCTTTTCCGCGAATTCTCGACACTCGAGTGTGTAATTAGAGGGTCGCCGCACGAAGAGCCAACTATTACATAAATGACGGAGCCACATAATCTTTCGATGTTGCTTTTCCGTAGCGTGCGCACACCTTATTATACCGAGAAAACGTCATTAACATCATTGCTTCTTTTGCCAACGTGATTGCTCACCAATTCAAAGTTGGAGTATTGGCTTCGACTCCAAGACTCGAGACGAAGTTGCACAATGTTCTCGTAACGCAAGCGCGCCAAACCCCTTCGATATTGACGTGAATGACAAAAACAAGTTTTTTTTTGTTTTTTCCCCCTCAGAGACACCGAATCGGCCGATCATGCTTCGACAAACGCTGAGCCTCGCGCCGCTGGCCGCCGCTCAACAGCAGCAGCAGCGCGGCATGGCGACCCTGAAGACCATTTCCCTGCGTCTCAAGTCGGTCACGAACATCCAAAAAATCACAAAATCCATGAAGATGGTGTCGGCGGCAAAGTACGCGCGGGCCGAGCGTGATCTCAAGCAGGCCAAGCCCCTGGGTCTCGGCACCAAGACGTTTTACGAGCAGGCGGAGATCAGCGCACCCGAGGAGGATCCCAAGCGCCTCATGGTAGCCGTGACTAGCGATCGTGGATTGTGCGGCGCGGTGCACACCGGGATTGCGAGGAACATCCGCGACGAATTGCTCGCAGATCCGAAAAAACGCGAAAACACAAAGATCATTTGCATCGGGGATAAATCGAAAGCTGTGCTCCAACGAATGTTCGCCGAGAATATTCTGTTCGTGGCCACGGAGGTAGGACGGAAACCGCCCACGTTCCAGGATGCTTCCAAGGTTGCCATAGAAATAATGAACTGCGGGTATGCCTCTTTCCGTATGAGTCTCGGGACCCCTAGAGCCGTTGAAAAAAAAATCAAACGATTCTTTCGATTTTCAGGTACTCGTTCGGCGCCGGTACGATCGTCTACAACAAATTCAGGTCCGTTGTTTCGTACAAAGTCGATCATCTACCCCTGTACGACAAGGAATCAGTGGTGAAGGCGCCCAAGCTCTCGGTATACGATTCCGTGGATGAGGCCGTCATCCAGAGTTACCTCGAATTCTCGCTCGCCTCGCTCCTCTTCTATTCGATGAAGGAGGGCGCCTGCAGCGAACAATCGAGCAGAATGACCGCTATGGACAACGCCAGCAAGAACGCCGGCGAGATGATCGACAAGCTCAGGTTAACGTTCAATCGTACCCGGCAGGCTGTCATCACCCGAGAACTCATCGAAATTATTTCCGGTGCTGCCGCCCTGGAATAAGGAACGGTCTCCACGGGGGATTCGCCTAGAGTATATCCATAGTTCGCGAGATCGTCACGTGAGAGTACAGAAACGAACATACACTCGTACTATCTATCTATATTAAATATTAAAGATGAAGAAAATGATCAAACAGGACACGAATCATTCCGATAATTGCTGGAAACATGGTCCTTTTAACCCCTCGTTCGTCGATAATTCGATTGACTAACACGAGGAGCACGTACAAGAAAAACCAAAAATTGTCCCATAGCGTAGCGTTGGATTTTGTCACAGTCCAAATCCCCTCCCGTCTATGTTTCGTACTTTCTCGCTGTTTGAACAGTTTCACGAGCACCCGGCCGCGCTCTGCTTAGAAAAAAAAACAAAGGAAGAGCCCGGCATACGTCACTAGACGTTCACACACACACACACACACACCCACACACACACACCCACACACACACACACACACACACACACACACACACACACACACATATATAAAAGGTTAAAGGAGGCGAATGAGCCGCGCAGCGAAATGTCCTCCCTGAAAGTAATAAAGAATCGCATCCGTTCGGTTAGCAACACGAAAAAGATAACGCAGACGATGAGACTCGTGTCGGCGGCCAAGTACGCTCGTGCTGAACGCGAGCTCCTAGCGGTGCGTTCAGCCGGTCAAAGTCCCCGGAGATTCTTCGAGCTGGCGGAAATTTCGCCACCGGAAGTGACCGAAACGCGGCTCGTGATCGCTTTGTCGGGCGATCGCGGTCTTTGCGGTGCAATTCACTCGGGGATCGCACGAGCGATCGGTGCGGTAATCGAGAAAACACCGGAGCCTCGACGTCGCGAGTCAACCAAACTTGTCTGCATAGGCGAAAAAAATCGTATAATACTATCACGTTTTTACGCCGAGCACATACTCTGGGCCGTTACCGAAGTGGGCAAGAAAAGTCTGACGTTCTCGGACGCGGGTTTAGTCGCATACAAAATTTTGGAGACTACGGGAGAGCAGAAATTCTCGCGTACACAGATCTACTACAACAAGTTGGTCTACTAAACGAAAATTCACGTTTTTTTTTTGCTGCTTCTCCCATTTGCATCGGAAACAAGCTGAGACCCCAACGGGAGTTTTTCTCAAGGATCCACCACCGCGTACACTTCTAGCTAAAAGCGTAATTCCATCGAAATAAACAATTTTAAATTCAGTGAGAATTTAGTCAGAATTATAATCCGATGAAATGAACTTGTTAGCTGGCAATGTACGTGTAATACACGCTCGATCCGTTTGTTTTCGAGATTTCGAATAAGGTTTTTTTTCCTCGGCCTGGACGAAAACGAGGAAATTTGCGGCAGGTTCGTAAACGGCAGTGTGTATACCGTGTCGACGGAAGATCTCTTTGATCGAGCAGACGTCTACGCGGGTACCAAATTTTCCCTCTACGACGGCATCGAAGACGAGACGTTGACTTGCTGGCTCGAATTTGGCCTGATTATGATGATACATTGGATGATGAAGGAGAGCACGGCGAGCGAGCACTCGGCGCGGATGATAGCGATGGAGAACGCGACAAAAAATGCCTCCGAGATGATCAAACAATTGACGCTGTTGTACAATCGTACTCGACAGGCGGTCATCACGAAGGAGCTCATAGAAATAATTTCCGGAGCAAGTGCCATCGAGAACTCATGAATTAAGAGTCGAGGGTTGTACGCGAGTCGAGAATAATTTTACAGCGACTTGAATGTAGTTACGCCCACCGCTCACACCCTAATTCGAGGCAAGTGTGATAGAAAAACAAAAATCAATCCGAATACGGTCAAAGTAGTAGGAGCATGATCAATAAATATCATCGGCGAATGAACACACAAGATTCACATACTCGGACTCGTGAGCCATCCGCTCATGAATTTATTAAAATATCTTTTGTATGCGCGATTTCTGCACTTTCCCCGAACCCGACATATTTTGACACTTGAAAAAATTATCTTTGTTTCGTTCCATTTATTCTCATAATTATTATACGGTGATTTTCGTTCTCGCTCGATCGTAAAATAGTGGAAAATGCTGGGTCGGGGGGAGGAGAGAGGCATTAACTTTTAAATTCGTCGTGAACGGGGTCTCGAGTTTTTTCAGCTGCATCGTGTTGTCTGACATACCGTAGTTTTCTTTAAGTACGTTCAGCATACAAACCTTAGGCACGCTTTAGTTTCGCGATGGATATAATAATAATAATAATAATGGTAATGACGAGTACCGCCGTTGGAGCTAGTAACGTTATAAGACACATGTATTCGTCTGAATTGGCTCACACGCGTAGTCGCATTTTTGTCTCATTTCTCCAAGTGACAAAAGACCTTGTTTTATGTACAAAAAAAATGTACCGTGTCGCGCTCCTCTCTACCCCGACTTCGGACTCTGATGCGCGAAACAAAGAATCGCACGACGCACGCACATGCATTACAGTTTTTTTTCTCGCTATCTATCTAAGCTACCTTTCTCTCTCTATAAAATAGTTTATTGTTTTCCCGCGGGCACGTAGGGAGGACTTTCGTTTGAGGAGACACTGTGGAAGATTTTTATTTTTCTCTTCTTTCTTCTGTACGAGCGCTTGACATTTGTTTGGGACTGTGCGCTGCCGTGCCCGCCTTCTCCCGGGCGACGGCGGCGGATCTGCATAAGGCGATTTCACGAATTGCACCAAAGATATACATACATACAATTTCGATAGTGCGTAGTACAGTTACGGGGAGAGAAAACGCGATGTGTGCAAAAGAAAAAAAGAAAAGGCCAAACAAATGAAATTACGAATGATAAGGAACACATAGAATAAAAAAGAAAAAATGTTTGGTTTGCGGTTAGACTCTCAAAACAGTCAGGAACAAATTGGACTATCCCAACAATCCACCTCCACCGCCACCACCACCACCACCACCACCACGACTATCATCATCTGCACTTGAGAGTAACTTTGATTTGGGCCATTTCTATTATTGACAAGCCACGATCCGTGTCTTCCTCCGTTTCTCGTTGTTACATTTATATCTTTCCATCGTTTTCCTCCTATTTTCCCTTAGTTTTTTTTGTCTCTAGGCCAGACAACGAATATCGAGGAACTTTGGATCTTTGGGAAATCGGGGGACGGATCCGTGGGCGCAGTTTGGAAGCGATCACTCGGCCGTTGACACCTCGTGTGACAACACAAAAAACATAGCGCGAACTTGAGTGGCTGCGGGATTCTTTCACCACTCGGCGTCGCCGTTGGCCTTCTGGAAAACGTAATCCTTCCCGCTTAAATTCATAATGCCGTCCTTCAGGTAGAACTTCCACTTGTTTCTGCTCCTCGTTATCTGGAGAAGACGGTGGGGATAGTGTACAGTGAGATTTAGCGATTCATGATACTGGGTGATTCGATTGACAAGTTACCTTGTCGTATTGGCAAACGACTACGTTGTCCGTGTCGAAGAGGTCCGTCGGATCATCGTCCGTAACGTCGTCCTCCGAATTCAGGGGTTCCTTGTTAGTGAAAAAAGAAAAGAAAAAAAAAAGAGGAGCGCAAATTGTAAGGCTCGTCGAAATATTGTTAGGGATTTGAAAGGAATAAAAGAAACCTCTTCGCAAGCACCAGCCTCGTCGTGCTCCTCCTCGTCCTTGTCGATGTCGTCGTCGTCGTCGTCGTTGTCGTCCTCCTCCTCTTCCTCATCGTCATCCGAGGAATCGCCCATTGGGCCGTCCAATTGCGTCATATTACCCTGATTAGCCTTGAGACGTTTTTGACATATTCAGGCAAGGAAAATAATTGTTATTCCACATGGCGGGAAATACTTTGATAAATCGCTTACCTGACTCTGAACCGGTAATTGCGAGGTTTGCGGCACGCTATTCGTGTTCTGCGTGATCACTTGAATCGGTTGATTGATTTGCATAGGCGCTAGCGTTGCCTGTCCCTGAAGAGTTTTGTCGACGTGTTGCTGGAGCAATCTCGAGGCCACTTCCGTAGGAAAACCCATTGCCGCCGAGATAACCGGGCCCGTGAGAATCGTGTGCAACTGATTCCCTGTGTGGCAACATAGAAGGAAAGATGTAGCAACTACATTGTACAAGAATATAAATGTATATGTGCACGAGCAACATGAAACTCAAACGCTTTTGGATCGGGATATTTTGTCAGGATTTTTTCGTCCTCTGATAACACGCGATGGAACCGGCTAAGATTCTTTCTTTCGCTATATATATTTTTCGTACTCTGTTACAATAACTTATTCAAAGGAAAATTTTCGGCCCTTTACGAATATCACAAAATTGTTCAAATACTTCCGTCGGCTAAACGAGAAAAGTGTGTTTTCACAAACTTGACAATTTTCAATCAAGGCTTTCGGGGCAAATAAATGGTGAACTCGTATTCAGAGGATAAAAATACATCGAAATGGACTTGTAAAGAATATATTGAGAATTCATTTTTTTCGCACTTTGACCTCAAAACAGTTTCTTCATTGAATATTCTGTAATTTATTTTCTATTTCGATTTGAAACACCTCTCTGAGCCCATTCGCTTTCTTATAGTTTGCTCTTTAAAATGCTGTTTAATTCATCAAGCTTCAGTATTTTGCCAATATTTCGGCAATTTTTCGGGTGGGCTTTTCGGGAATTCTAATTGAAATTTCGGCATGAATCCAACGCCATTCTCTGAGCCTCTCAAAACCCTTTTCAAAACCCCCCATAACGATTAAGACTCCGGAAAAGTGGCCAAGAAGACGAACATTTTTTTACCGACTTTTAAACCACCTCAAAAGCCTCTGCTAGAAAATATTTCACCGATTACGAATATTATCGACTTTTTCTCCAAAGCTCAAAATTACACCCGCTAACCGGAGGAAAACCCGTTTTTTACGCACTTTATACGATTTCTTATAGAAATTGAGGGTTTTGGGGAAAATGAAAGGTGAATTCGAGTTTGGGAGGTAAAAATACTTCGACTTAGGCTTATAGAAAAAATACTTTAAAACGAAACTTTTTTCTCATCTCGGGCACAAAAAAGTGTATTCGCTAAATCGTCGATAACTTCTTTCCCCTTTGGATTTGCAACTCCACTCTGTGCTCATTCTTTTCGTTATTCTTTTCTCTAGAAAAAAAACCGCCGCATGATTCATTACGCTCAAATTATTTTTCGATTTTTTGCAGAACTTCAAAGCTCAACCATCCGTTTTTCCCAATTCTACCTTTGCCCCTTTTTCTCCCATATTTCAAGTTAACTTTCCGATAGAACCAATAGAGATATCAGGACGAACGAAGTGGCTCCCATTCTATAAAAATCCTTTCCAAAACTTCACTGATAAATCTATGTAGCTCAAACACGAACTGAGCGAATTTGCCACAGCGGCCAAAATAGTGGAAATTTTTTTTTTTTTCGGCTTTCAACATATTTCAAGGGTTTATCCGATGGGAAATTTTTGGCTCAATACGAATATTGCAGAGTTTTCTCGAAGGCTCAAAATAAGCCCAGGTAAAGGCGATCAAAGTATGAGCACAACGAAAAAGATGATGAGGAATAATAACAAAAAGTGACGTGTTCACGAGCCCTACATTGAAGAAGGATTAATCACCTTGGATCGCCGAAGCTGGCACTTGAATTGTGAGGACCTTGGGTTTGCCATCAGCGGAATCGGCAGGCCCCGGCAAAGTGATCTGTATCGGTACCTGTCGCTCGTAGAGCGTGGGCGGCGCTGCGACGACTTGTTGCACAGGCACACTCGCGTGTTGCTGAATGGGAATGCCACCAGCTGTCGCGTGTTGCTGAATGGTTCGAGTCGTTTGTTGCGGCAACTGTTGGGCAGGCTGTGGTTGAATCTGTTGTTGAACTTGTTGCGCTTGACCCTGTTGTTGCGGCAGTGCTCTCTGGACCTGCTGCACCGGCTGTTGTGGCGGCTGCTGTTGCAGCGTTGCCGGCTGTGCTTGCTGCTGTTGCTGAATGACGGGAGTAGGCTGCGAGGGCACCGCCGATGCTGCCGCAGCGAGCTGTTGTTGCTGTGCAAAGTGATTCGCTGCGTTGACAGCTGTGGAAATGCATGCGAGTGTTTATTGTACGAAATACGAGGAAACTATGCAACAATGCGCCCAACGCAAATTTAGCTTTGCTTCTTCGAACAATCTTGGAGCCTGCGTACAAAATAATTTAGTCTAAATTCATGTCCCAGGTTTAATAGTCCCTTATCACCATTAGACGCCTAAGAATCTTCGGGGAAGCAAAACAGAGCGGCCGTAACGATGAAAATTTGGCGACGACTTCATTACATCTACCTTTCGCCGAATTGGACGATTTGTGCGAGCCGAGCTGAGGCGGTTGAGGCTCCGGTGGGTCGGGATTAAGCTCGACCGCTTTGTTGGACAAGAGCTTGGATTCCCATATTTGTTTGAGCTCCTGCAGCACCTGTTCGTCCACTCCCTCATCCAGGAAGGACTCTCGCACCCCGGCTATCACATCCTCTATCACAGTGTTGTAGAGTTTCAGCTGTGGCAGAAGGACGGCTCATGGTCAGAGAAACTTTGTTGCTGAGAACATTCATTTTCGATACGAGACATTTTGCACAGAAATATCTGTAGAGTCTCGTAGCATGCTGAATTCTTGTATCGAATACAAACCGCAGAATTGCTGGACAGATGGTTGCACTTGAGGTAGAAAACGGCTAGTAGCGAATCATCGAATAGATTATCGATACTTTTATTTTTTACGTTAACGTCATTACGTGGAATACCGAGGGTAAACCCGCGTTTTTAGTGGGGGCGAAAGCCGCGGGAGGGGGGGGGGGCATCTCTTCGCATGGCACGTTCTTCGTGCATGATTGGGGACCTGGCGAGTCTCTTTCTCCAAGAGACAAGTCCTTCGTTAATATAACGCAGGGAACAGAGGGGGGGGTGAGTGAGGGACAGGGAGAGACACGTCGTCTTTTGTTTCGTTTACTCACCACGCTTGTTTGGCTAAGGGCCATATTGTTGCCGGATGATTCGTATTGTCAATCCGAATGTTTGAGAGAAACAATACCAATAATACCAAATCAACGTTGCCCTGTGGAAGCCGAGCTGCCGCGTCGCTCGAGCTCTTTTATACTTTCTGGATGAGCTCCCATTCCACACTAGCGCCACACGCACACACTGCACCGGCGGCGAAACGGTGTACGAGCCCGTAACGCGCAATCGCCGCAGTTTATTCAAACGAGCAACGCAACAACGACCGATCCTCGAGAGCTAATCCAGTTGAGATCCACTTGGTCGCGAATGCGCCTCACCGCGTCGGTCGCAGAGCTTTCTTTTCTCCTCGTCGACATTTAATTTAACGATTTATCAATTGATCAGTGCGTAACGGAGGTTGCGATGTAGGAAATCAGCGGGGAACTGTTTAATAACCGGTAATTAACGTGCTCGGTCAAATGACTGCGGTAATTGAATAAGCGTCTAAGAAAGGTTCTTCGCTCGTGATAAAAAAATGTTAATTCTTTGTTAATAATTGGACAGTATCGGGCGGAAGTTGCCGGGCTCCGTAGCCGACCGTCACGGCGGATACTAGAGCAACCGCTCTTCCATGTGAACTATTGTTAAGCAGTAAAGTTGGTCGGCGGGACACTTGACTTTGCTACGACGTTTATCTGTATCTTCAATGTTTCATGAGTGTATATCCCGTATAAATATTAAGCAACCGCGCGACCTTAAAGCACGGACTCCCGAAACGCATATTTGCTATCTGACCTCGTAGGCCGTGTGTCAGGACGGAGGAGCATATAGCAGTAGCGGAAATGTTCGCTACACTCTGTTCGAAACAACTTCTGCGCGGCTGCGAGTTTTTACGGGTTCGCAACAACATTCCAGTAGTGGGGGAATTTTGCTCGTTGCTCGCTACGCGGCGTGGTGCTTAGGAGAGCTGACGGACGAAAAAGTCCACAACCTCAATTTGCCACGCATTTTAGGCTCTCTTCCGACTTGTTAAAATAAAAATAGTCTGCCAATTCGTTAATTTGTTTTTGTTCAGCCTGTGAAAGAAATCCATTTGAAAGAGTAAAGCTGCCCCCTCGTGGCTGCGAAACGAAACGTTCGCGACGAGCGCGGACGATCCTCGCGACCGTCGCTTCGAGGAGGAGACTGCAAGTCAAAGTTACTGCGAATAAGATCTATTACAAACTATGGAATACACTAATTCGCTATACTTTTCCTCGTAACTCGGCAACACTCCCCTGCTTCGTAAATACGCGGTGTCCAGTAGATGGTCAAGTGCGCGACACGGGCAACGATTCTATGTTTATATATATATATATAAAACGCGAATCGTCCGTGGCCGAAACGAGAATGTGAAACAATTATTCACGGGCTACGCAAACAAACAAACGAAAAAGGCAAAAAAATTAATCACTCGTTCCGCCTTGTCCGATTTTCTAGAGGATTCGGGAAATCGCTTTCTATATCAAATACACGCACACACACACATGTATATGTCAAATTCGAGAACATTTGGAAATTGCTATCAAGTAAGCTGCAGTCGTTGGATGACGATACACCTCTTTTATTTGTCCGCTGTCTTTCCAGCGCTGAAAGTCGTAAATCGCGGCCGAGGTTGTATTGTGAAATGTGTTTTTTTTTTTTTTCGTTTTTTTTTTCTTTCCGAACACGTAACATGGTACAAATACGTTTTTTCTCTTTCATTAATATTTCGTGCTTGACTATTAATTTCTTTTGGTTTATCTAGTCTTGCCGTGCGTCTGCATTTTCTACTACAAAATTAATATTGGGACGGCGACAGGACTATAAATGACAAAGCGTCTCTTCCTCTCGCTCTTTCTTTTTTCCATATTCATTTTGGTCACTGCCGATGTTGGGCTCTGTGTACAGAATTAATCAGCGTCGACGTTAGACACCAGTTTGCGCGGGAGCATCCGCACGAACAAACACGATGGCCGCGTATTTCGCATCTAAGCCGGAGACCCCGAGACTGATCAATTTGGTCAGGGAAAGGGAGATCAGGGTACGTCAGGTGGGGAAGTATCCTAAAGGAATCGATATAACGCCTTCTTTTTCCTCAGGATTCGGTTTCCCGGACGTTAGCGTCCAAGCGGACCGTTACCAGCGATCTGATAAACCGCCTGGGCCTCGAGAAAGAATTGGAAGGGCATCAAGGATGCGTCAATTGTTTGCAGTGGAGTGAAAACGGCGAGTACGTGCGAGAGAATAGTGCCGGGGGGTGGGGGGTAATAAGTGGCCAACCGATTAGCTTGACGTCCTATCTTTCAGGGTCCTTGCATCGGCGTCGGATGACATGCACATCTTTCTGTGGAATCCCTTCACCTACAAGAAACTGGTATCCTTCGAGACAGGCCACAGCGGTAACATATTCTCCGTAAATGTGAGTCAATGTTTGCCCTACTGTAACCCGAAGCGTCTTTGATACCGAATGTCTCCAACGAGAATGGATAAACCTGACATTTGACAAGTGTCAGAGACGCGCCGGTTCTTGTGGGCTGTATCTCGAAAGCGCTAAAATTCGATCGTTCGCAGTTCATGCCAAAGTCGAACAACAACATTGTGGCCTCGGGTGCGGCCGATGCGAGAGTCAAGGTCTTCAATCTGACGTTATCCCAAGTTTTGTACTCTTGTCATTGTCACACGAGGCGAGTCAAGAGAATAGCGACGGTGGATAACGTGCCTTATCTGTTCTGGAGCGCGGCCGAGGACGGTCTCATACTGCAGCACGACCTGCGCACCCCCCACGTGTGCGGCCCCGATCGCAGAACTGTACTCATCGACCTTAATCAACACATTGGCAACACCGCCGAAGCCAAGTGTATGGCGGTCAACGCACTGAGGCCGGAACTCATAGCCGTAGGCGCAAACGATCCTTACATCAGGATGTACGATCGTAGAATGATTAAACTCAGCCAGGTACGGGTCTCTGGGTTGATTTGTGTCAAATACCCCCGGGGCGAACACTCGCCGAAATTTCAACTCTTCGACGTGGCGCTCGATTATTTACTCCCTGTTTGATTGACACGGAAAATTCCCGCGCGCCGCAGGCTCCCGTCGGAACACTCTCGACCCTCGACGATAATGAGCTACAACAAGGCGATTCGGAATCTTCCGCGAAGGAGGATTCCTCGGAGGACGGTACACCGTTCGAGTGTGCCCAGTACTTTGTTGCCGGTTCGTTCGTATACGATCAGAGAGCGCGAATTACGCGCTGCTTTCGAGTGGTACGAGCACATTGGCTAACCCCAAGGAACGTATAGTTTCCATTTAAGATCCCTAAATGAAAAAGAAAAAGAATCTTCATTGAGCTTGATCCTTTTTTCATACAGACTCGGCGCTGTTCGTTATTAGAATATTTTTAATAAATCGACGATCCAACGAGTGCTCGTACTACCTCGATCCATTGGAAAATCGATTTTGGCAACAAAAAAAGCGTGTTTGAAACAGTATAGAAGCTCAAACATGTAGCCTCGAGCCTTTATTATCGTTCAGGTTTCATAGGGGCCTGTCACCTTTTCCCTCCGCAACCCAACAACCTGAGAAGCTTCGCCACGACTTACCTGACATTTTCGGGGGACGGTACGGAGCTGCTCGTAAACATGGGAGGCGAACAGATCTATCTCTTCGACATACTCAAGACAAGCCCGGACAGAACGTGCCGCGTGCCGCCCACGACCGGACCGACCACCACGTACAAGGGTAAAAGTCTATTGACAAATTCGAGGGGCGCTTCAATGCCCCGACGAAAAATTCAATGCCCCGACGAAAAATTCAATGCCGATGGAAACCACGA
Source organism: Ophion slaviceki (assembly GCA_944452715.1). NCBI lineage: Eukaryota > Metazoa > Arthropoda > Insecta > Hymenoptera > Ichneumonidae > Ophion > Ophion slaviceki. The sequence continues at coordinate 685,882 of OX101791.1, forward strand.
GTAGACCTTTATTGTTTCGTATACATTTGTACCTTTTCTTAGACGACGATGTGGATTGTTGGCTGCAAAGATCCGCGTACGGGACGGATCCCAAGGACCTTACCGATTATCCCTCTATGAACGTCAAAGTTTTGCCGGACCACGTCGAGGAGCTCAAACTCGAAGTAAGGAGTCTCGTCGACACCGAATAAATCCGTCCTGGCGACCCAAACCTGAGCAATTGATCCTGGGCCATTTGCCTGCTAGATATTTTGGACCTTGGTCGATTTCGACCCAATTCATTCGTTTCGCGGATATTTTGGGCCTTGATTTAAATCCGTTACTGTGATACCCGTGTAATTTTGTTTCGAACGCAGGCAAACAAAAAGTTCCAATTGGACATGTACGCGGCCGCGGTGAAGCTGTACAACAAAGCGCTCGGATTTTGTCCACTGGCGTCGGTGCTCTACGGCAACAGAGCGGCCGCCTTGATGAACAGAAGATGGTAAGAGAGCGAGGGAGAGAGAAGTAATTTGCGACATTGAGATGAGGTATTGCAACGAGGTTGTTGTTTTGTTTACAGGGATGGTGACATCTATGCCGCGTTCCGTGATTGCCAGACGACTTTGCTCCTTGATCCCGAACACGTAAAAGCTCACTTCCGGTAAGCGTGTCCGCCTCGATAAGGACCGAGTATCGCGCGATCTTTGATTCTGGACCTCTTTTTCTTCTCTCCTTCGCTCGCAGCTTGGCTCGATGCGCCCTTGAACTCAATCGTCCGTGGGACGCTACCAGCATAATCGCAGACTTTCAGCAAAAGTTTCCCGAATACGCGGTGAACGCGGCTTGTCGGGCCCTCGAGAAAGACATCGTAGAGGCCATGTACGCAAGTAAGTTGACCGATTGCCGATCGTTTGCGCAATCGACTAGTCTCCCCACACGTTGTATCTGCTTCGCAGAGAAAGTGAGACGCACTTACGATTATGGGCAAACGTTGTCGCGACACGAGAGAGCATGGAGAAACCAGGCGGTCGATTACAAACTGAGGTACTGTGGTCATTGCAACATAAGCACGGATATCAAAGAGGCCAATTTCTTCGGCAGGTAAGCTCGAGCGCGTACATTTGCAAGTTAGTGTTTGTTTTCCTATCCCACTGGATGAAGCTTCGCTTTTTTCATTTGAAAAAGAAAACAATCTGCCACCAACAACCAAATGCACTTGTGCATTTGTTTTCCTTTTCCAGCAACGGACAGTATATAGTAGCCGGTTCGGACGACGGCAACATCTTTATCTGGGATCGTTACACGACGAACATCGTCAAGATCCTCGGTGGCGATTCTCGAATTGTAAATTGCCTGCAACCACATCCGTCGTCCTGTTTCCTCGCTACCAGCGGTATCGATCCAGTCATAAGACTCTGGAGCCCGTTGCCCGAGGTGAGTTCTTTACGAGTTGGGGAGAGCGCTCACTGGAACGTTGAGGAGGCGGTGCGGCGTCGAACAAACGCGTCTGTTCTAGATATTCCCGTTGAAGAAGCGCCGAAGAAGTGCGCTCCCCTTAGGGAAACGCGCTTCTTTGACGCCGCACCCCCGTCTCGACTTTCCAGTGGGCGCTCTCCCTTACACCCAAAGAAAAAAATCGAAAGCATTCTTCGGAAACCGGTCGGTCAAAAACAAGCAATTAAAACAAAAACAAAAACAGGACGACAAACCCAACAGTCGAGCGATCACGGACACGGACGACGTCGCGCAACTCAATCAGATTCGCATGTACAGCGGACCGTTTGCCCTCATGATGATGACCGAGGGTTACAACGTGACGAGCCACAACCTCACCGCAAGTTCGCAGCCGTACGAGGACGACGACGACGACGACGACGACGACGAAGATAACGACACGGACGATCACGGCAGCGGTCCGGCATCGTTCCGTCGGACCTGCAGACCCAGTTAAATTTGCAATGCCCTCGGTCCCCAAGTGATCGAGCGCGCACACCCTCGATGAGTTTATCATTCGCGACAGTGAGACCCGAGTTGAGAGATCGGAAACCGAAGGACACTTAATCACCGGTGTTGATAAATATTACGGTGTTGATTTATATATACATATATATACGCACGTATAGCGGGTGATCCATTTTGGAGAGAATGGTTAGGTACATAAAGGACGGCGACCCTAAACGGAATGGTTCTCTGTTGGAAGCCTACACTTTTTGTGCGCGAAATGTCACGATCAGAGCGGCGCTTCAAAACATTTCACCATTCTGTTCGACACGGGACACCCTCTATATTGATATATATGTGTGTGTGGATGCGCGGGCGCGTGTGGTTGCGAATGAATGTATGCATGTACGTATGTATATACACATGCAGTGAGGAAGAAAAAGAAAAGGAAGAAAAGCATCACTTTCGTCAATAAAATCTATTTCTCAAAACGACCAGGAGATCTTGGCGGGTGCATTTGAGATTGATTCGTGTCTGATAGAGAGCCAGGAATTCCCAGTGAGAATTCGGCAAACGTCGATCAAGTGGCCGGCAAAAGTTCCCAGAGAGTTTGCAACGTAACGCCGTCACGTGGTTCTTCCGCGGCGAGACCGAGATACGGCGAGAATATCGGTTTTCGCTGGTTCGCGCCCTCGTCCGAGTTATAGAGGCTCCGAACGTTCGTGATCTCGTCTTCGTTGGGGTCCTCAACGACCTCGGTGATCGGCTCGGGTTTGTATTTCTGTTGAGACGACGAGGCCGCCGGATGCTCGAACGTGTACTCGACCCCGAATATCGGCGCTTTCTCATACGCCGCTTGGAGCGCGGCGATCTCTTTGTGAAGCACGTAGAGTTTTTGAACCGGATCGACGCGAAATCCAAGCACGTAACCGCCGCTCGATTCGGTACTCATTGCCACGAGGGTGGCCCCGAATTTCGACGATCTCACGTTTACCTGTGGAACGTCTTTTTGATCAATGTTTATTGTGTAGAGCGGTTGTACAAGACGGAGACGACACTTACACTCGCGATTGTCATATAAGGAAGGGAAACGTTGAACTGATTGTTCATCTCCGCGAACCAGACGAGACGTATATTCGTCACGATAAAAGTGCCGACGTTGCCCTGTTCGGAATTGAAACGAGTACGAACACTCGATACATTCTCCTTGTCGTTAATTATTATTGTCGTAATAAAATAATAAAACCTGTTCCGTTGACAGATTCCATACGCCCGGTGTGGTCGAGTGCACGTTTTCCAGAGGCAAGAGCGTTAGTCGGTTCTCCCAAACGAAGCCACCTCGCAATTTGATCTCTCTGTACATCCTGGTCGACGCGTACGCCCTGAGAAAATATTTCGCGTGAATATCCAGAGCTTCGAGCTCTCGCGAGATTATTCGACAAGTACCTGTAAACACCTATGGCCGAAGTGTAGTGACGGGAACTCTTCAAGTCCTGATTAGTGAAGATAAACTCGTATCTGCAGCTACGATAAGTCGTCAGGATGTGCAAGGCTTGGGTGCTGCCGCCGTGAATCTAAGGACAAAGAGCCCGAGAATTGAATTCGAATCGAGGAGACGTACATTCCGAGCGAAAAGTTCGATCGGAGAATTTGGCTACTTCGCGACACGACGGAAAAGCGATTTTATATATATTTCACCGTATTGACGTTCTTTGTTGACACATTGACGACTGTGGCGTATCCGATGCTTAGATTGATTCGCGGCAGAGTCAAAGAGTGCCAAATAACACGGAGATTGGATATTATCAGGCGTCCGAGATCACCGCCGTTGCCCTTCGTGTCCTCTACCATATCAAGCTTGTCGATGAGATATTCACCCGGTCGCATATGCAACTGCCTGCGTTTAGGTAAAGTTTATCATTTTTTCTTCGGACTCAGATAGGTCAGTTATAAAAAAAAAAAAAAATATAAACAAAATCCGACTGTAGTTCCGAATAGCTGTTACCCCCGATTTGGCTGAAATTGCGCACAGATTTTCTTTTCTATAACACGAGATACCCCCTCGATGGATTTTTGGCGCATCGCAATATTTTTCGAAATATCGAAAATTGTACATTTACGCGCGTCTATATCTATCACGAGGTTGTTCGGCGGTTGCTGTGCAGCGAGCCCTCACAACGCTCTTCGCCCGCAAATTTGCGCGACAGCTTGTTCGAAAGTCACCGAAGATATCGAATTGAAATTGGAAACATTTACACTAAATGTCGCTTCACTATCATCATGGTTTGTTGATGTTCGACTTCGTTGAAGACACGCAACTCAAATCTAATTGTTTTACATCTAGTTTTTTTTTTAGTTTAATATTTTTTCGCCGTTATTATGTCACATGTAATTCATAGGAACGCAGCATTCGCGAGTGTCAGGCGCCCGTGATGACAAAAAAAACACAATAATGATAAAAATTATATTATAATACAACGTGCTACTGCGATCCCTACTTTATCGACACGATCGGGTGCGTTCGTTGCATACCACCCTCGCCGACACCAGTATTACGCGTACCCCACCGTTCTATCGCATAGACACACTCCACACATTCCTGTCCGTGCAAATTTTCAGCTCAATCAGCGGTTAATGATTTTCGGAATTTCATTCCTTGTTTCTATTTGTTTGAATTTGTCTGGGCTTGATGTGTGGATAGCAGTAGCGCGCTGTGGTAGATATGGGCATACACGCGCGTTAATTTATCAATTTTTAAAATTCGACATTTCGAACACTATTTCGATGCGCAAAAAACGCATTTAGGGGATGTCTTTTATCATCAAAAAGGTCTGTGTAAAATTTCCGAAAAATCAGCGGTAATGGCTATTCGGAACTTTATCCGAAAAGTCATATTTATTAAAGAAAAGATGATTATAAAGATAATAATTTGTTTTGATTACGCGACAGCAATGTCGAATCGCACTTCGGTGTCCTGCCACATTCCGAAAGACTTCGCACGCCTCTGAAAGACTCGCGCGTGAAACGCGCAGCTACGAGTGACACCGTTCAATATTCGTTGTTATGGCAACCCCGGCTTACAACACAACACTCGCTTCCGAGCTTTTCTTTATTTTTCTCAGATAATCGTACAACCTTGTAGAATATTAATTGATTACGAAATTTAAATTTCATAGAATAAGGAGAGAAGGGATATTATTTCTGCGTTAATGAAAAAGAAGCTGAAACATTTGTTCTTCGGCTCGCTGGCGTTTATAAAAATATATATATATATTCAATGCGTGTATAAATAGTCTTGTAGAGATCCGTCACCATTTGTCCAAGCACCCTATCACCAATACATGTATATGATACGTATGTACGATATACTAATACGTATATATTCTTCATGAATGTCGAGAGCGGAATCACGAGGGGATTGCCGGTTCGGGTCCGACGCCGTTGGCCAATTGATGAACCGCCAGTGCAACCTGTGCCGCGAGTTTTTCGGCGTGAACGGCGTTCTCGCACTCCGCGTAGACTCTCACGACGTCCTCGGTACCCGAAGCTCTGCGTGGGATGAAAGAGAGTGAGAGAGTCATTTAAAAGATAACTCGGTGTAAATCTATAGGTACCGATCAAAGTTACAAATTCGCCGTAAAAATAAATGGATATGTTACCGAACGAAGGAGCGCCCTTTGGGATAGAGGGCCACGAGCTGGTCAATTCTCTCCTGCAGTCTCGCAGGCCTCACGCACTTTCTCTCTGCATCCGCGGTCTCGATGAGGTTTCTGTCAGCGACACGAACCTTCAACTGTCTGTTCGGATAGTCGGTGTAAGTTTGTTCCCAGGCCGTCAAGTCCCAGCCCTTGGCACACAGTATCGTCTCGACGAGCAACATGTCGCTGAGAGCATCACCGACGTACTGATTGATCACAGCAACGAAATCGTCGAGCCTCGAGGCGGCACGGCGCTCGTCGTCCGACAATTTCGGATCGCACGAAGCTTCCTGAATCCTCCGGGCGACGCTCGCCCTGAACACGACGGTCCCGTGGCCGTTAGCCTCGAAGTAGACACCGGCGTCGAATTCCGTGGCGCGACGATGAAGATGCTTAACGCCGGTGGGCACGCAAGCGACCGGGATTTTCTGAAAGACCAACGGATTGAGAACTCGCCGATCGAGTACCCGATCTCGGGCTATGGACGCTTACCAGGACGTTTCTTATGTAGTCGGTGGACGCGCCGTTCGCGTACGCAGTCTGTACGAGGCCGAGTTCGATCTGCAGGCCGCTCGCCTCGATCAACTCCTTCAGATAGGATCCTACGAGGGTCGCTATGCGGTCACCGTCGAGAAGATGAAACTTGGCTTCGGCGTCCACGTAGTAGTAAACTATACGATCCGCGTCGCCGTCGATACTGGCGCATCGCGCGTTGCTGCGCGTCGGCACGTTCGACGGCGGTACTTGGTGGACCTTCGTATAGTCCGCTCCGCACTTTCGAGAAAAAAGTAAGCCGAGACCTTGGATGACGATCGTCGAAGCGAAATAAAAAATTCAACTCTTACTTCTCCGAACCATTGCATCGGATGTTAAGAAAATTAACCAAATTCGAGCGCTCTAACCCGAGTCTGAATGACAAATTATGAGAAATGTCGAGTGGGTTTAGAAATGATTAATTATTGACTTAGGCAAATTTCTACCTAAAGAGCGAATTTTTCGTGTGAATTGAATCGAGGCTTACGCCGGAGAACTACGATTACCTCAGGGGGTATGTACATTCATCACCGAGAAGAAACATCCTCACGGCTGACTCTCACCTTGTGATTGAGCACTCCCGCGCCTTCGTTAAAGATCTCCATCGCGAGTTGGTCTCTCAAGCGCTTTTGGAACTCCTTCGCAGCGATGGCACCGACGCCATTAGCCGCGTCCAGCACGAGTTCGTTTGTGTACTTGCCGCGCGATAGGTCCGCCTCGAGGAGATGACGCCGGGCGCGTTTGAAGGCTTCGCCGAGTTGTTCGTAATAATCCTCAACCTTGACGGATGTGGCATTTTCGTTCGTCCGAACTACGAGGTAGTGCAACTGCGGAGTCGTCACGACTCCATAATCCTTGGCGATTCCACCTGCGGCGTTTACTCCTCTGACAACGGCGGCTGAGAGGGCCGGGCTGCTCCGTCTGGTGTCGCGGCCGACAATTACCGTGGCCTCGGCTCCCTCCGTGATATTCTCGTCTCGCACTATCCTTTGCAATGTTTGCACCAGGTCCGAGTCCGGAACATTGGCCAACTCTGTAGCTATGCTCTCCCAGGACGCCTGGAGCATTTCGCCGGTAGGATCTACCAACTTTATACCGTTGTCCGGCTCCTCGTTGTGGCTGGCGGTGATCATTGCACCTATCGCGGCTGAAAATTGACGAGTGTGTGAGCCTCAGTGAAATAGCTCACGACACCTCTATTTACCATTTTTCACTCTCGATCGCAATGCCGCCAAAACTCCCATCCTGAACATAACGTGGTCCAATACATTCGATCTGTGCAGGGAAATAACAAACGTTGAAAACTTTGTTGGGCGGGCTACGAAATTAAACAAACACTTGACAAGCGATACGGAAAAACGCTCGTGTCAATATTGCGCACTTACTTTGTCCGAAAACCCGCGGTGCCGTACTGAATTCTGACGGTGCACGTGTTTGGGTGTTCGCCCCGAGAAATCTCCCCTATGCTGGAATAATCCATAATGCGAAATGTAATAATGCCGCCGAAAACCCTGCTTCGTTCACTGACTTTTACGAGCTACGGCCCCCGAAAATTGCCAACTTGGATTGACACTTGTTCAAATGAGGTTAGGTACGTTGCCACGTGTGTTTGATCGTTATCCGATCTGATGAAATCAAAGGCCGTCATGCATTCGTCGTGTGAGAGCTCGGCGGGAAATTATATGCTCATTCATATCATTCAAATAAATTAATGAATCATTTATTAATTATTATAATAAATGTATAATAATTAATTAATTGTATAAGTGAAACGTATTCATTAAATAAGATGTATATAATAAAATTTGATTTTCTTTTCATTAAAATGGATTAAAATAATGATTGGTAGTTGAAATTAATAATTTTCCCAAGCCTGCTCTCCGTAGAAAACAAAACGACTGAGTCAGGTTTACTTATTACTTACAGAATGTGTGCTTTTGGAAAAAATGTGTTCGGCTCACATTCACGGTAATTTTACGATTTTCCGAAATGTGAAAAACTGACATAGAGGAAGAGAAGTCATCTATATGTGTTTAATGACGTATTTGGACAAATTCCGTAAGTTGACCGAGCAATTGACGAACAAATCCATTCAAAGCCGCCATATTGCGGTCCAAAAAATCTAGGGAAGTATCAGAAACACAGAAGTGTGAAAGAAGTCGCGGCCCGATTTACCCCCTGCTCACTGCTCCTGTTATGCTGACACGAGGAGCTCAGTGCTGGCGCGGCCGGCGTATCGCGGCTAGGCTCGCGCCAGCCATATTACTGTCCAGAATATATAAGGAGGTATCAGGAGCACAGGAGTAACAGGGAGGTCGCGATTTGATTCGACCTCCACTCGGCTCTTCTGTTAAAAAAACATTGTTATTATTATAGAGCTCCATCTACACTGGGCCCAGCAGCCCCGCCGGTAAGAGCTTACCCTTACCGAGTAACAAGTGATACATACATTTCTTTTTTTTCCTACATTATAAAAATAGACTTATGCGATAGAGATAACAAAAATAGACTTCTATATGAGGGGCAGCAATGGTTTCTTACAAATCTAATGGAGAATCAAAGCTTCAGGTCAACTTTGTTTATAAAACTAGATAACGAGAGGATATGTTTTTTGGTCCTGCTTGCGCCATCACTGCAGTGATACACGGAAAAAAAGAAACAGCGAAAATCACAGTATAAACTGCATGAAAAACAGGGTGCCATATTTCATTATACATTAAAACAGAGTAATGTAAATCCTGTCCTACAAAAATGACGAATTTTCCTGTACACACTGAGATTTTTACAGTTACACTGGCTTATTGACAGTTCGGTATTGTGAATACATCAGTGTTTTCAGTAAGGATATTCAACTGTAAAATTTACATGAGATCACTGATTTGTATACTGTACGCAAACTGCAAGGGTTACAGTGTACACTGTTTTGAGTACAGAGTGATTCATTAAATTGTACAGTGTGGCACGGTAGTTTTACTCTTCTTTCGACAGTTCGTGACGTAATCTGTGCACCCTGAGATTTTTACACTTACACTGATTTATTTATAGTTTGGTATTGTGAATAAATCAGTAATTTCAGTAATAATATTCAACAGTAAAATTTAAATGAGGTCACTGATTTTTATACTGTACGTAAAGTGCAAGGGTTACAATGTACACTGCATTGAGTACAGCGTGATTCATTAAATTTCACAGTGTGGCATGGTAGTTTTACTCTTCTTTCGACAGTTCGTGACGTTAGCTGTGGACTCTGAGATTTTTACAGTTACACTGGTTTATTCGCAGTTTTATATTGTGAATACATCAGTGATTTCAGTAAAAATATTCAACTGAAAAATTTAAATGCGATCACTGATTTTTATACTGTACGAACATGAGGCACGAGGTGAGGCACGAGGCCAGGACACAAAGGATTGCCAGTTAGTAGTGCGTGGTCGATAGGATGCGAACGTTGAAATTTTTGCGACATAATTCAAGAAATTATAAAAAAGAGAGAATTATTTACCAAAAAGGTACGTTCTTGTGTATTCGACTGATTTTTTAATATTTTCTACACATTGTTTTCAAACTTCTTTTATCGATAAACTTATTTGTGTGTCTCATTCGCTTCATTATATTTTCTCGACACACACACACACATACACGCGCGCGCGCACACATATATACGTTGTAAGCAAAGATTTCGCCGAATTTTTTTTATTTTATTTTCATAATTAAATTTACAGTGTGACGTTGTGAACGGTATTCACTGGTTAGGACTTGTCTCGAGCGTGGCGCGACCAGGACACAAAGAACTGGCAGTTCTTTCAGCGCTTCAATTGTTCTTTCAGTGCTATCTAATGTTATTTTTACCCCTAATTTTGTATAATATACGATTTGTGACACTGTTAAATTACGGGGGTCATCAAGTTTGAATTACAGTATTAAAACAAGAACGTTTCCCGTGTTCACACTGTAAAAAGCAACGGTTCAAAACTGAAACTATATCTGTTGCTAACCAGTTTCTAGAGCAGAGGACTTCACTGTTAAAACACCTACATAAACTCTGTCGATACAACTGGCGCAGTCATTGTACATAATACAGATTAACCAACTGTCAAATTACAAGTTTTGTTAAATTTATATTACAGTGTTGAACTGTGAAAATTTACTTTTGACTACACTGCATTTTGGACTGTGTGTTCCAGTAAAAGATACAGTAGAGCGGTTCGAGTCCAAAGAGGACAGTAAAGGAACTGTAATAATTTACTTTGAGCACACTGTATTTTGAGCACTGTGTTTCAGGTAATATCGCTGTGCAATCGCTCGAGTCCAATGCGAACTCTGTAGCCCCTGTATTTTGTACTATTACTTTTTTTCCGTGTAGAGTGACGGAAGTATCTTCATTTTCATCATCTCGGATACTAGTATTTCACGAGATGCGACTTATTGCGAACGCTGCATAAATATATGATTTGGAGTATCTTGGCTCATACCGCAAGAACACATATCGGTCGGCGCGATGTAAAATCTATCCAAACTGTAGTTTAGGGAGTTCCGATTATATCTTATTCTACTCAGGTGGCGTACACGAAATACGTAACGCCGAATTCCCCAATTTTCGACCCCCTTACCCGATAAAACTTGACTTTTTTTCCCTCTTGAGAGTGAATTTGGCTCTTCCCTCGGCTTTTTGGTACTCTAGGAAGTCCTCTCTCGCAGGGGTATGTTTAAGCTCAAATAGTGCTTCCTTTTTTGGGGTGTACCGCTCTCACACATGCATCACTCCACCGAGGACTGATCGCGGCCCTTGTAGCTGTCTTTTGTTTGTTACTCTTTTCTGTCTATTACTTGTTGGCAAGGCCGACAAGACGTTCTATCGTACCAATTCGGTAAAACGGGAGTACCGTTTGATAGCAGGTATATTACGAATGTCCAAGACTTTGTCTCGGAATACACTGGCTTCAAAATTATTGGTTGCTCGCCAACGCTTCGAAGCCCGAAACTGGCCGACCATCTGCATCTCCATACACGAACCTCATGGTATCCTGCTTCTGGTTTGAAATCGGTTTTAGCCGAGGGAAAGTGACCCTCAGGTCACTTGTGTCGCAGTCGTTTGGTCGACGGGTGTTCAACATCACACTCCTCTTCTACGCCTCCTCAAAGGATACACATTGTCATATGCCATGATTTTGTTAATTTGGCTATGCTGCGTGTAGACTGGGCACTGTTGATCCATACTTTTATGCTGTCCGTTGCAGTTGGCACACTTCGACGTTAGTGCCTGGCAAGCTATTTCTTCTTCGTGTCTATTCTCACCGCAGTTTTCGCATCTGCTTGTGTTTCTCCAAAACTTCATGATATGTCCGATCTTGAAACAGTGTAAGCAAAGTTGAACACGATTGATGAATGCTTTTATTGCGAATCTGCATCGCCACATGACCAAGGCCTTCGGCAGCATCTAGTTAGTGAAGGTTACGCATACAGTTTCTGTATTGCGATGTGTTGAGAAGTAAAGTTATCGCACGTCGATAGGCTCACTGCGCATGCGTGAGCAAAACTTAGTGTTAAGGCGCCGGAGCGCACTACTTGCGTTGCCGGTAATTTTTCGTTAGTTGGTCCGCGACCGTTGCCCACTAGACGTGTGCAATAAGAAGTTCCTTTGTTAGCACAAAACTAATAAAGCGTACTTATATATTGTAAGTTATCTTTCTCTTTAACCCTATCGCTCTCTTTCCCTTCGATAATCTCAACACGATGTATTCGGTTTTGTTGTTCTCCTTCGTACGTCTTATACTGCCACCAGGTCTCGATTCTCCGTATTGATTGTCTCTATGACCTTATATACTGTTGCTTACGTCGCAGGGCAACCCTCTGATTACCCCTTTTCGGTACATTTTGTACCAAGGGACAGTCATCAGATTCTCATTGGGAAGACGAGAGTCGCTTACGAGCGCATTCGCTGCAGCCACGTTCTTGAACATTACGGCGAAATTGTTGTGTCCGGATCGAGACATTGTGTCGTAATCTCTGTTGCAGCCAGAGATCGGTACTTTTTCTCGGTGCTTTGCAAAGTGACTTCTAACGGACCACTGTCGGTATTTTCGTATCTACGTCTCACGTCATCTCCTGGAGGCCGGAGATTCGTCCTAAGGAACGAGTCCTTCGATGACGATTCTATTGTCCACTTTCATTCTCTTTTTTCTTTGCGTTTTTTCCTGTCGCAGAGCAGGCCTTCTTTCCTTTTGCTTCGTAGCTGCCTCACGATCCTTCCTTTTTTTTCTTCTTTGGGTCCTTTGTAGATTGGCCCTGTATTTTCAGAGTGTAAGCTCTGCAAGGACGCTTGGACAATTTTGTCATCTTCACAACCTCTCTTTAGACATTTTGCCTCGGAAACATCCATTTCTTCCATGTTGTCGGAAAAATCGTCGACAGGGCTAGCCTCCCTGTCGATGGGCCAGGAGACTTTCTAAGGACCGCGGCATGGCGGTCTAGGCCACCTATGGTCGCCCAGCCCCGGCGATTTGCCTTCCACCAAAAAGCTTTCGAAATCACCAAGGATCCCGAAATCGAGGCTCTAATTGCCCAATCAGCTTGATTACCTTCCATTATGCGACACAAATAGCTTTTGTGAGACACCCAGATCTTTTTCTGCTGAATAACTTCTATTTCGTTGTCTAACACGTGGAATCAGGTCCTTTTGCTTCACTCTCCAACCTGGAACTCTATCCTGTTGTCCCGATACGAAGACTCAAGTGCTGCCATCTCTAATGTATCACAAGAACCTTTGAGCCAGCCATATTACGGTCCAGCAAAATATCAAGAGGTATCGGGAATACTGGAGTTGCAAGGAGGTAGCAGCACAATTATATACCTCCTCGCATCTAACGTGCTCCTGATACCGCGAGTCGAGCGTTGACTCGGCCGGTGGATCACGGCACGGTCACGTCAGCCATATTATCGAGCCATTTGTCATATATATATATATAAATTAGCATGATTAAGAAAAATTAAATTAAATTTATATGACTATTTTAAATTATTTCATTATTTGAAAAGATATTTTGTTCAAAAATATAGAAAAAATAAAATAAAGAGGCTGACGTATCACTGCACGCTCACGTCAGGCATATTTTCTAGCCATTATATATACAGTAGCGTGAAAAATTTCGGGCCGCCCAATTTTCTTGGGGAAAGCGATAAAATATTTAATTTTTGACCTCGTTAATGATTTCAAATTTTTAACAGAGCTATGATATGAATAATAGCATGATGTATAATTTTTTTGTAATGCGTATTATTTTTGTACAGCTTGTACATTTTAAGATTAAATTTTGCCAAAAATATCAGTAATGTACAGCATGGGATTCGCAGAAAGTGCTTTTTTCCTATCAATCCAAATTTCAATTATTCGGAAGTGATGGACGGAAGTACGTGAGACGTCCAACAGGTACCAGATTCAACGTGAGGTTCCTACGTTTTTGAACACGGTGGCGGGAACATTAAAGTTTGGGGAGCATTTTCTGACGACGGCGTTGGTCCGCTGGTAGAAATTCAAGGCAATATGGACGCAATGTACAGAAATATATTGCAAGCCCATATGCTCCCATTTGCAATGAAGAAAATGCCGCGCGCTCGTGAGTTTTTCTACACTATAACGACCCTAAACATGCCTCAAGTCTTGTAAAACATTTTCTACGATGACGAAAAGTAGGCCTTCTCGACTGACCGTCGCAATCACCGAACTTAAATCCGACTGAGCATTTGTGGCAAGACCTAAAAGATCGTGTTGCAACGCAAAATCGCTCTAACAAGGCGCAATTGTGGAATCATTTGCGACATGATTGGGAAAGCTTGCCACAAGAACGGATTTCACAATTAATAGCGTCCATGCCTCGTCGATGTGCCGCGATTATCGCTGATAAGGGCATGACAACAAAGTACCGAGTCAAGTGAAGAAGGCCGAATCTCGTTCTGTTATTTTCAAAAATGTTTGTTATGTTTGCCACACGCAATAGTATGTGGCCTCATACTTCTGCCCACTCGTTAAATAGAAGGTGATGGACAATCAAATATATTTAAGAACAATATTTATATGTATATAATTAATTGTTTTCAAATATAAGTGAATACATGTTGTCATAACTCGTGTTTTTCCCCATCGTCGGATTTCAATCGCGCGCTCATACACAGGCTAGATATAATATAAAATATGGATAAAACGTATGATTGTTCCAAATTATATTAGATTATTGAAAATTATTAACTAAATTACATTTATGCGATTATTTGAAAATACATTCTATTTAAATATATCGAAAAATAAAAGATACTTATTTGATTATTCACAAAATTCTGGAATAACTCAAATTAATTTGCTTTTCTCGTTTAAGTGCATTCAAATAATTGAGCAAATTGACAATTCGAATTTAAGAAAAAAAAATATTGGCTCCTTACATGTGAATGCGTTTAAACATCGAAATGCCGAAAATTTGGCATGAAAAATAAGGGTACAAAGACTATTCTTTGTAGAGAAACAAAATTGAGATTTATTTATTATTTACATAATGTGCGCTCGGAAATTGTGGAAAAGATAAATGCTCTGCTTGGTCATTCGACTATGTGGAAAAAAGCTGTGCGAGTCACGTTCACCGTACCGGATATAGATGTATATATAATTCGAGTTAGCGTTTGTAAATAGCAAAAAGTAAATTAGTTTGATTCTTACTGACAAATTCATAAGAAAATGAAAACAATGATTCTTCGAAAAACGTAACAATGGAATATATCGATCTTTCGGTTTCTACTTTTCGGATATCCTTGATTGTGGATCCCTGATAAGGGAATGTCTCAGGTTCGGCACTGCCAGCAGCGCGTTTAAAAAAATAACGGATTGTCTATTAGACGTGCGTTTGGACCCGGTAGGGCTCCCTCATTATTAAAACTATGTACTAAAAGTACGGTTACGTTGCTTTTTGTTGTTTTTTTTTCTACGCAACGTTCATTTTGCGCGACGTCGTTCGGCAAGTGTGTATTTTTTGGGAGGCTGATCACTTTGTGACTTGGTGAATAGCGTGGGCGAGATACTCGACGTTCTTTGAGGTGACACCAGCCATTGATATTCTACCGTCTTTGGTCAGGTAAATGCTAAAGTTGGCGGTCAGCTTTTCCACCTGAAGAAATAACGGAAAGACATTTGAATGTTGGGACTTATCAAACAGAAAAAGTGACACATTCCGCCGCAGTAACTGTCCGTGAAACGTCAGCCCTCTTACCTCGGGTGCCTTGAGTCCCGTGAAACAAAACATTCCAATCTGATCGGTGATGTGACTCCAGTCGCGGGAACTGCCGTTCTTCTTCAAATTGTCGCGAAGCTTCGTGCGAACCGATATAATACGATCGGCCATACCCTTGACGTCGCCGAGCCACTCGTGCTTGAGGACATCGTCCCCAAGGATCTCGCTGACTATACGAGCACCATGGATCGGCGGATTCGAGTACATCGGTCGTACGAGTATCTTGATCTGGGAAAGGGCACGTGCCGCGTCATCGCTGCTCTTGGTCACGAGGGAAAACGCACCCACTCGTTCGCCTGAAATGTGGAACAGTTGAGGGTAAAGTCCGGCGTTTCACCCGCTTAGCCCCCCCCCGCCTCTCTCTCTCTCTCTCTCTCTCTCTCTCTCTCTCTCTCTCTCTCTCTCTCTCTCTCTCTCTCTCTCTCTCACCATAGAGACCCATGTTTTTCGCGTACGACTGAGCCAGTGCGATCTCGTGGCCTTCCTTGACGAATGATCTCACAGCTACAGCGTCTCTGGTAACGTCACCTGAAAAACAAAAATTATTTAACAGAGGCGTCCTCGTGGGGAGAATATCGCCAAAAAATTAAAATAATGAGGGAATAACGCGTAAGTAAGGAGAAATACGCGTAAAATTTCCGGCGATTGTCTCGTATATTGGTGGCATCTTACCGGAAGCGAAGCCCTGGTACGCCATATCGAAGAACGGGAACAAATGCTTCTTCTTTATTAGGGCAGAGAGCTCGGCCCATTGTTCGGGCTTGGGATCAACACCGGTAGGATTGTGGGCGCAAGCGTGCAACAAAATGATCGACTTTTCCGGCATATTCTGCAATTCGAACGATAGTTGGTCGAATAAAGGCACAGAGGAGAAGAGCGTTTTGAAATGTGGAATATCGGCGAGCAGAGATTACAGTGCCGTACCGAAATATCCTCGAGTACACCCTGGAAGTCGAGACCGCAAGTTTTCGGATCGTAGTAGCGATAGGATTTCACATTGAGGCCCGCGAGTTTGAACAGAGGCGTGTGGTTACCCCAGGACGGCGTTGGCAAGTAAATGTCCTTGATGCCGGGAAAGAAGCGAGCGAGGTAAAAGGCGCCAATGCAGAGAGAACCCGTTCCTGAGATACCTTGGACAGTGGCGTTCTAAAAATTCCCATACATCAATAATGATGATAGATCGTTGAATTTTCTTTCTTCTCGCAAATAACGTGATGCCTAAGTTTCCAAGTATTGACAATTTGTGTGTTCAAAAGTCTTATTTCTCAACCAGTTTTTTTGTTGTCGTTTAAAAATCCAAGCTGAATGCTCACAACAATAGTCGACAGTCTGGACCTTATCTAACGCTTACCAGCTGATCAGCGACCGTCTCGTTGCCTTCGCCAAGGGCCAAATTTATGCTGTGTCGGCAGAACTCTGGGTTGCCCGAGATTGGCGAGTACTCTTTGTCCAGAGACTTTCCTCTGAGTTTTTCTTCAGCCTGAAATTTGAGAGAAAAAGCGTCAGCTGATCTTCATATACCATGGTGAAAATCCAAGCTACGGCGCACCTTCAGAACGCTCGGCAAGAGAAACGGTTTCCCATTGTCATCCCTGTAAGCTCCGACGCCAAGATTGATCTTCTTAGGATTGGGATCCTTCTTGAAGGCCTCGGTTACTCCGAGAATGGCGTCGGGTGGTCCCATGGCCACCTGGGACCACCAGGAACTATTGAGATTGGTTGTGAGTTAGGCGCATTCATTTTATACACTGGCAACCAAAGAACAAGTTGCATTATTTTTGCCAAGAGTGCCCAAAATATACTTTTCAATGAAAATTAAGTTTTTTTGACAGCCAACAAATTATAATTTGCTCGGAAAAAGGTTGGGATAAATCATTCAACAGTATAGCGATTAAATATCCACAAAGTTAATGAAGTATCAACTATTTAATGCTTAAGTTAATACAAATATTCATAAAGTTAACAGAGTTTGTCGATAAATATAACTTTATCGCATCAACTTATTAGTTGCAATTTACGAATAAATGTTTTTCAGCAATGTATCGACTGATATAATTTATCACCGAATGTAGACTTAGGTAAGATTTAGTTTGTTACTTGATTAATAAATAAAAAAACGAGGCTGTCGTTGGTGAACCCTTTTAACAGGAATATGTATAAAAATAATGATGCAAAATAACGTTGAAAAAAAAACTTGTTTTCTGTATTTCTTTCGCGATGATTTAGAGGTGAAAGAGGTCATTCGAGAGCGTGTGGTCCAGGCTCTCGATGATACGTATGCGAATATGGAAAATTATGGAGAGCCGCCGAACAAACCTCGCCAGCCTCGTGGTACATGAAGCGAATATTCCATTCGGCGGAGCCTTCAACAATCCCTTGGCGCTCTTTAGAGCGACGATTCTCGTGCTTTGGGCCATTTTTTTATCGCGCTGTTACACTACGCCCGTGATTCGTAACAGTTATCACGTTCGATCGAGTCTACCGATGAAGTGCGGAGGAGATGTCGTTTCTACAAGCGAGCACCAGCGAGAACTACCGAGTGTCTCTGAAGCCGCGAGCCGACAACGTAATTTTGCGCGTGCGCGTTTCCCGACTCACGCGCCGGTTCGCGTTCCTCGTATCGTCGCAGGTTATCGCGCGAGACATTTTTCTCCTTCGCCAGTGTCTTATCACGACCCCACGTAGATAAACTGCAAAACATCCTACTCGTTATTTTCCTTAAACACAGACATCTTGGCTCTCGAAACTCTTCACCGTGGTAAGGGGGGGGGGCATGCGACGCGCGGACTGTAAGAATCCCCGCCAAATGTGCGACGCCTGTTATGCAATCGTTCGCAGTAGAGATATCATTGTCGGTGATAACCAATGGATGCGTCGAGCTGAGTTTGCCGGAATCGCGCGTCTCGATTGGCTCTCGTTCAGCAACAGCGGTGCTGTGCAAAGAAAATAAAAAAAGAGCAGAGAGAAACAAATAAAATTTACTCGTTGAATAAAATTGGAAATTTTCATTTTATCAGATGAAATTACAGAAAATTTCAATAAAAAGAAAAGTAGATTGCCTCAATAAATGAATTGATTGAAATAAATAAAACCAAATAAAATCACTTCGGTAAATAAAAGTTTATTGTTGATAATTTTTCCGTCAATCTAATCTCCGAGTCTGGCGATCATGCGATTCCGGTACGAGGCATGGAACGAAGAACAAAAGTGTGAATGCGTCATTAATCGACCGGGGACCACGGGACGGTGAGAGGATCAGCAATCGCTCGTGTCAAAGCGCTTTTTTTCTTCATATTTTCATAAATTTGCATCGTAGATCGGAATCCTCGTAAGATTTTTCGTTCCGCATACACTGGCACGAAGATACGCAGTTGCGAGGTAAAGGGGTACGAGACCGGTTTCCCCACTTTGCTCAATAGAAACGACGAGGCCAACACTCGCGCTTGTGACACGAATATCATCGTATTCGTTTTCTCGCATGCACGCACAAGGAGTTAAAGGTTTTTTTTTGTTTTCTTTTTTCTTTTGACGTCTTTCCTTCGTTTCGATTGCACTCACCTTGGCTGAGGCGCCGAACTTTCCGACGCATCGTTCATACGTTGCTTCTCTCCGGCTAGAGAGGCACACACAGTGGTGGCTCATAAGTACGCGAGCACAATAGCGGGGAAAAAAAATAAGCCCGAGCGTGCTTAGTGCGACGTGACACTCGACAAAATCCAACGCGATCTTTCCAACGATCTATATCATGGCGCTGTCGCGTATCCGTTGCGGCATGGATCCTCTTCCGACCGTTCTGTCACGTTTCAATCTGTCAGGTAGGAAAACAAATGGAATAAGTATTATATCCCCGCATACATACGCAACGCACATTTTTCTCCATACTAGCTGCGTCACGTTGCGGGTGCACCTTTATTTTTTCCGTAAGCGTGCTTCTGCAAGGGAGCGACAAAGTCGACCGCTAATTGTTGATTTTCTTACGTGAGAGCGTATATATGATTATTATTTGTCAATAAGTTTATGTCTTATTAGATGGGGTGGTTCATTTTTTTTATTAAACAAATTACATGTGTCTGCCAATATATGTATGAAGGTCTATACATCTATATATATGTAATGCATATAATTATTTTCCCCATTTCCCCATCAAAAGATCATTTCTCCCTTTAGTAACAATAAAGTTCATAAAAGTTTCTATAAATAAAAGTACACACGTGCGTTATTAATATGAATTACTAATTAAATAATTATATATACGATACATGACTTAATTAATAATATAATAGTAATAATAATATGTATACATTAACGTCTAAATATTTATTTTTAAATGTTAGTTTAACCATATTATTGTCAATGAATGAATGCATTTTATTTATTTTTGACCACGGTTATATCAAAGGATCATTTTTCCCGTTCGTAACAGTATATATCGATATTAAGGAGGTACACCAGCTTCATACAATGTTGCCATGCTAAACCATGGTCAAATTTCAAAATGGTGATAGATCAATAAAATTTGGTGAGTATATTCTTTAGTATTATATATGTCAATACAATTTTTTTCAGATTTTTTCATTGTGCCGTTATCGAATAATTGAACATTGAAGTTCACGTGTATAAGCATAGGGTTTTTATAGATATAGGTATATATTCCGGGTATAAGAATAAACGCTTGTGAATTATTTGTAACAAAACGGCACAACCAAAAAATCTGAAAAAAATTGTATCTACATGAATAATACTAAAGAATATATTCACCAAATTTTATTGATCTATCACCTTTTTGCTGAAGCTGGTGTACCTCCTTAAATAATCACAAAAGCGCACGCGCGCACAGATACTTATAATTAAACTGTAAGCGGTGTCTTGAATGTAATTGCGGTAATATAATGATTTAATTTTTCGAAAATTCCGGCAAGAATCGTTTATATAAACGAACTCAAAAGGAAACATCATATTGTAAAAAATGCAAATAAAAAATACATGAAAGATGGTCTGTCTTTTCGTACGTTAGGCGAGATAAAAAATTTCAGAATCGTTGCACATTTTTCTATTAATCTTTTTTGCAAAGCGGTGAAGATTAATTTCACCGAGTGGTTATTTCTAATGCAATTGTGAATAGAGTAAAAAGATCAAACTATCGGAAACAAGTAATGTATTTAAGTTAAATGACGAAAAACGAACGGAATGCGTGAGCTTACTGAGTAAGCGACGAACAAAAATTCATGCACAACCACCATATTGCGGTCCAGAGAATCTCTGTTTGTATCAGGAGCGCAGAAGTATCAAGAAGGTTACATCACTTATCGACTAACTGTTTGCATTTCCTGCTATCCTGATACACCGAGCCGGGTGCTGCCACGGCCGGCGTGTCATAGTAACGCTTGCGCCAGCCATATTACGGTTGAGAAAATGTCAGGAGGTATCAGGAGCACAGAAGTGACCGAGATGTAACAGTGTGAATCGCTATACCGCTTCCGCATCTCGTGTGCTCCCGATACAACGCGCTGCTTACCGGCGCAGCTTACCATGGCGAGACGCAAGATGTCGTTGACTGGCTCGTTTGCGGGCTACCTCCTTTGCTGTCATGTTTTCCTGATACTCACCGAGATTCCCGATGCCCAAATTCACGACGGAACGCGGGATATCGATACGTTGAGGAATAAGAAAGGACTTTTTTTCGCTTGCGCATATATGTATGCGTGAAACTGGAAGTGAATTTTCTTTTTTTTTGCGCATATAATAAATAATTAAACAGTAAGAAATCCCTTGTGGTGTATTTTCCTTTCCATTTACTTCCATTACAGATTGTTGCAATAATAACAAAAGGGAGAAAAATAGGGATAAGGTTCCGAAAAGCTCCCCCCCCCTTGCCAAGCTGAAATTTTGCATAGACCTTCCTTTTAATATTCTAAGAAAACCCTTAAAAGGATTTTTGCCGACTAGAAATACTTTTCGAGATATCGAATTTTGATAGTTATTTATTTTTCTGCGTTCCTACTATATCTATACCGAAGCGGTTCAGTTCTGGCTATACCTATATATGTGATCGCGCTCTCCTATCCGCTTTGTTTGAGTTCTTCGGTAGTTCTATGGTAATGGAATGAAAAACATTCGCAGAAAGATCCATTTTCAGTGCTATTGAAGGACAATAAAGCGCGCTTATCCAGATAACTGAAGTGTTTTGAGCCTCCCACAGCGCAGCCATTGGAACAAAGTAGGGAATACAAATATGAAGTGTATGATCAGTATAAAAAACTATCCGAAAACTCGAAAAAATTTACTATAAAGAAAGAAAAACAATTTGAACGATTTTTAAAACGCAAAAAAATCAAAATATTTTCAAAACCCAAAAAAATGTCGACTAAAAAAAAAGAAGAAAATTAAATTATTTACAAAACCCAAATAATGTTAAGTACAAAAAAAACGAAATAAAAGTAAGAATTCAAAAAGAACCATGAAAAAGATTGAACTCTGAAAAAAAATGTTGAAGGAAAAACGAACAGTGAGACAAAAACCCAACCCGCGTTTCTGGGTCTATTGCAAGATTCCACGCTCGCACGATTTCACCCTCACACCCGAGGGTGTGGGGTGCGTGGAATGCTGGTTTTTGGATAGTGCTTAAATTTTGCCATTTAAATTTTACCTCGCTTTAGCATGGTCGATTGGTATCGATGACAACTTGTACAAATTTTACTTTCCATCCGGTCGGGACCGGTCATCCAGCCTGGGTGACCGGTCCCGTAGCGATGGTAAGTAAAGTAAGCGTAAGATTATAACGTAAGCGATAGGAGAGCTATCGCGTTAACTAGACGAAAATTCACACAAAGCGGCGAGCGCGATCACATATAATAGGTATAGCCAGAATCGAGCATGCTCTTCGGCATAGATGTACGCAGTAAGAGCATAGTCAAATAAATAACTTGCCAAATGCGATATCTCGAAAACTATTGCTAGGCGCCAAAAATTCTTCTAGTTGTTAGAATATTAAAAGGAGGTCCGTGGAAAATTTCAGCTCGATCAGGGGGGGGGGGGAGGGCCTTTTCGGAAGCTTAGCCCAAAATTCTTTTCTGATCCAAAATATACTCTCCATTGTACTTGCACATTTGAGGGGGACCTGGGCCCGCATGGTATACCAATTTACGACGAAGATCAGCACAAAACGGAGAGCGCGTTAACATTTATAGGTGTAGCCAGAGTTGAGCCCGTTCGCTATAGATATAGTAGAAGCGTAGTAAAAAAAAACTTCCAAAAATCGATGTCTCGAAAAGTATGGCGCGCGGCCAAAAATGCTTTGAGAAGATCTCTCAAGATATTAAAAGGAAAGCCTGTGCAAAATAAATAAATATATATATATATATTGTCTCCATAGTAAACGGAACGGCGATTCAATCGAGTCATCATCAGCGCCAGGGTGGTGTTGGAGAGTTCGGAATAGCAAAGCCGGGGAGTAACGGGATGATTTCTCGCGGAAGGGCGCACCTTCACGTATCCGGGGTGCGCCGTTATCCCGCTGCGCCGCGATTAGCATTGCCGAGCAACGTCTCGGAGATATTCGGGAACGAGACCGGTCGTTTCACGCCGGAGCGTTCGCGCGACATCGCAGCACCGGTTTTGGCCTACGTGACTCGATGTCCGGGTGGCCTCGAGCAGCGTGCTAGGCAAGCTGTCGAGGCAAGGTGTCGAGGCTGGGAAGCCACCGGGCGTTCCGATAACTGCGCCGGGGACGACGGTCACGTAGGCTCGTACGATTGCTTCGGTGCTGTGAGCCTCAACAGCTCGATGCAGACCAACGTACCGTCGCCTTACTGCTCGAGCGGTCGAGCATCCCATTTCAATATGCCGGGCGGCCAGTGGGCCAAGGACTACAAATACATCGCCGAGGACCTGCAGAGGTCGCATTACGCGAGGGTCAAGGCACCACGGTATCGCGACAAAAAAAACGGACGCGACAATGACGGTGAGTTATCGCCCGCGCGCGCGCGCCTCCTTCTTTCCCGAAACTTCGTATCCTGGTGCACTGGAAAAACAAATTGCTATTGGAATATCATCAAGTTGGTCCCGCTGGGCACAAAGCTGTATACTCGCTCGGGCTAAACTTTCTTCTGTACATCTGTATATGCGGGTTTAATTGTATTATTAATAAATGTCGAATGATTTATCAATAATACATTGAAACGTATGTATGGACAAATCGTCATCATAGGTCCTGTGCTGACTAACGCCGCTACCGCGAGACTAACACCCTTGAGAGTGGTGAGTCGCGTCGAATTCTCGACGGACAGTAAACCAACCGGGGCCAGAGCCACGGACAATGCAATCGACGAGTCCGGGCGGCCGGTCGACGATGGCGCGACCAAAGCGCCGGTCCCCCTCACCAACGCTGAAAAACTTAAAAAAGCGGTCAAGGATTATGGCAGCACGGTTGTCGTCTTTCACGTCGGCATATCGCTCATATCGCTCGGCGTTTGTTACGTCGCGGTGTCTAGGTCAGTGCTGCCGAGAATTCGGCGATCGGCGCTCTTGAAAATTCATTATTTCCGTCTACATCTTTGCCACGATTGCTTGCTTCGCATTATCGAATTCTCTAGGTGTTTTTTTGTTTTTTCGCTGACTAACAATCGCGCGGAAAAGAAAAAAGAAAGCCGGCCAATTTTGTCCACCTTCGCAAATTCATTCGCACCGATATATTTTTCGTGTTTCAGTGGACTAGACCTCGGATCCTTGGTAAAAACGATGTCGAACGGCGGCAACGAACGCTTCGAGAACGCAATCGCCGGCTCCTCGTCTTTCCTCGTTGCTTACGCTGTTCACAAACTCTTCGCGCCCGTACGAATATCGATAACCCTCGGTGCGACACCCTTCGTCGTTCGGTATCTCCGACGCGTCGGCATTCTCAAAATGCCCAAAGCGCGATGAAAATAACATTTCTCGCTCGCTATAAATTCGTCAATTTTTTTCAACTTTCGTCACACGCACGAACAGCTCGTACGGAAATCTGCGTACTAGTTATTATCGAAGACATGTAATAATCTTCGAGTTGGGTAGCAAAAAGTATGACAATAAACGTGCGTGTTCGATTTATCGGCAGTTTTTCATTACGCTCTTTGTGTGTCGACCCATGCATACTTCAATTTTACACACCATCGTAATGGCCGCAGCCGTTATTTCAATTATATAAAGAATACGACAAGGCTTATTCGTTAGTTTTACACATTCTTACGTATAACGTACGATATATTCACCATCTTTTCTCTCCCTTTCTCGCTCTCTATCGTTGATAGAAACGCGTTTGCATTCTTTGCTCCTTACACGGTACACAAAAGCTCGACAGTTCCGATGGACGAAATTCATGTAGCTACAATCTGAAGAAAATATTCAACCTCGTGTACATATACACTTTCCTACCCAATTATATATCATGGATAAACGTGTTTGCGGATACCGAGTCATTTAGTTCTCATTCACAAAGGTGAGTGTCGTATTACATTCTAAAGATGATTTTTAGCACTTGGCGACTGGCAGTATATGGGTCTGCGTGTACGTGCGGTTTACGAGACTTGGCTCGTCAGGCCTCTCTTTTTCGCACTATCAATATTTACACGATCGTTTAAAAATAGATATACATATGGTGTGTGTATATGTATATATATATATATGTGTGTGTGGTATGTTACATAGCAAAAATTAAAAGTCGCGATTTATAAATATATACAAGAACGTACCTAACTAATAGTAGCACACGATGCGATTACCTCTAGGAATTATTTTCTATATAGACACAGCTTGCCGTGATTTTTCTCAGTTATCTTTTTTTCTCTCTAGTTATCTCGAGATAAAAAACGTTTGTGTAAAAGTAAAACAGGTTTCAAAAAGCGTACACGATTCTCAAGCGATCGAATCGTGATTTTTTCAAGTCTTGTTGCTTTGAGTATTTTAGTCAATTGCTTGCGGACGGCTTAGAAAAGAGAAGGGAGTTTCTCAGCCCGAGTTTTAACGATGTGGTTGGTTTGTCGTTCCGCACAAATTTTAGTATAAAATAGGCCTCTGACAAATGTCGTCCTATGCATCAAACGCATCAAACGCGGCAGAGTATTTTTTTCGCGATGAACGAAACGTGCAATTGTTTTTGTCTTCTTTTGCGTCGTTTGTTCGTTTCTCCTCGTACTTGCAAACTACCGTAAGTGATTCTCCGTATTTTGAGCGTTACAATTTCACACAATTGTATAATATACGTATATAGTTATACACACACACACGCGCGCGCGCGCACGCACACACACACAATATCGTTAGTGATGCCGGTAGAGACTCTGGACTAAACAAAAAATAATTAATGCAGTCACAATCGTTCGCGGTTCGGAATGACTTTTTGTTCTTTCTTGCTCTTCCTTCAGATCCATCGCGCTCGCTCGTAATTTTGCCGAAACAGCGATACTGATAATACTAATACTAATAATAATAATCGCTATGTTTGTATAATAAAAAATGAGAATTGGCACGATATCAAGGACGATACTACGATCGATTCTCGCCTTGTCTTTTTCAGTCAATTTTTTTTGCTTACGCGTTTGCACCCAAGGCGCATTGAATATTTTTCACCCAAGATAACACACACTGTAATTGTTCTTTTCTCTCGTATTTCTCGATTTTCCGAAAGTTTATCGTATCCGAATAAAAATAGAACCGAGGGGGTATCGTCCCCGTGTATCGTTGCGACGTTGAATCGAAACGACGATATCGAGTACCCGATTAAAAGAGAGCGCCTCATGTGCAGCAAGGTGGTGTCGAATTCGAAAAGTTACGCGCCGCACTGCTCGAAAGTACGTATCGCAATGAGAAACTCAGTTTGACCTCGAGTATAACTCGATTGGAGTACTTTTAAAAACGCGGGTACGTTTTCCATTGAGTATTTGAGAAGCAACCAGGCCTGAAAGTTGCAATATCACCGGTCGATTGGATGATAACGAAAAAAAAAACAGGTCGATAAAAAAATATTCCTAGTGTTTTGAATAAGATCGCGAAGCCAAAGAACTTTTAGATGATTGAATTTACGTTGCGACACGCGTACTCTCCGAGGTGGCGGTGGCGACGGCGCGCAACATTTTGAATGTTTATATACGCATAGATACTGGAACAGGTGTGCTTAGACATAGGCCTCGGCCCTACGACCTCGTATATGATTGAAGAATTGCTGCCAACTGGTGAGTGTTTTGCTGGACCATACCCAAAAGCTGCTGGTTATACCGACAATCATCGCCATGAGGTACTTGATCATAAAGACCTCGAATTCGGGTCGTCCGAGGTCGCGCGTACGCTCGCCGATCGGGCACGGTATGGAGTAGAGTAATTGGGAAACTCGTCTGGTGCACAGGTCCATGTTCCACGTGAGCATCCAACTATCGAAGTAGGCCTGCTCGTAGAACAAACAGGCAATCACGATGAGAGCCGGGACGGTGTAGAGAACGGAAAATATTCCGATTCTTATCATGAGTTTCTCAAGTTTGTCAGTTTTGGTGCCGTCGTGCTTCATGACGGTACGTATGCGAAAAAGCGAGACAAAACCGGCGAGTAGGAAAACCGTGCCAAGTACGAGGTAGACGCAGAGGGGGGCGAGGACGAAGCCGCGCAGAGCGTCGACGTTCCAAAGACCGACGTAACAAACTCCGGAGAGTATGTCGCCTGAAATGATTAGTCACGTCAGAGAGGTGAGGGGAGGGGGGCTCGCGAGCTCCGACGTCGAGCAGTTGGCGTTTTCTTTACCTTCGACTTTGCCCATCGCTAGAATCGTGACCGTCTTAATCGCGGGGGCGGCCCAAGCCGCGAGATGAAAGTACTGCGAGTTGGCCTCGATAGCCTCGTGTCCCCACTTCAAGCCCGCCGCCAGAAACCACGTCAGTGTCAGAATGACCCACCATATGCTGGACGCCATGCCGAAGAAGTAGAGCACCATGAAGAGCAAAGTGCACCACTCGTGCTTGGTCCCCTGGGTTATCGTCGATACCATTTGTACTTGAACTTCGGGCGGATGGGGGAACGGTTCTCTGCACGCAATGTTGTTCTTGGCAGCCCATCCGACGACGTAGACCAGAGCCACCATCAGGTAGCAGACGGACAAAAATATTATGGGACGCTCCGGGTATCTGGCCAACAAAAATCGACTCTGAAACCTAACGTACCAATTTGACAACGCAGTTACGCTTAAGCGAAAGGATTACCGAAATCTATCTGTGTCGATGAGGAAAGTGAGAAACGTGAAGAAGCAAGAGGCGGCGCAAAGAGCCGCCCAAGTGCCGACCCACACCCTGGAGAATCGTCTCTCCCTTTCCGTAAAGAACATGCCGTCGCACGGAGCGCCGCAGTCGCGCACGACCTTGCCGCCGACCTTGAGGGAATAGTCGTGTTCGTGCGGAACGCCGAATTGCAGGGGACAAACGAAGCCGTGATCTCGAGCGCCCGAGTGCCAGTGGGTCTCGAATTCGACGGGTGACTTTTCGGTGGGTGCTTTGACAGTGGTGACGGCGCGCGACGGAGAAGTTTCGTTGGTCCCGACGCAGAGTACTTCGGGATTCTCGCCGTACTCCGGCAGTTTGGAGCAGTCCAGACTAGGCGGCCATTGGAAGCTGAAGGTACGCATGACGCCCTCGCAGCCAGCTCGCGCCCTCTCGCAGATCGAGCGACAGGGAGGAAGAGGTTTTTCCAGGATCGTGCAGACTGGCGCATACATGAGGCAGAGAAAGAAACGCAAGTCCGGACTGCATTGTATCTTGACGAGGGGTGCGTACTGGTGGACGTCCTGACCGGCGTCCTCCTGCTTCTGATGCTTCAGCAGGTTCGGCATCATCGTCTGATTGTAGGGCAAATTCAGGCAGAGATTGATCGTGATCGGTTCGCATTTTCCGTGATGCTCGAGCTCGTCCTGCAGGTCGAGGCCGCTTGTGACGACGCTCGCCCACAAGCAGCAAAGAATCGCGAACGTACGCGCCGCGAGTCTCGTCCTCATCGCGACGTAAAAGAGGGAGAGAGAGAGAGATTCGCGAGTACCGGGCGCGACAATGGCCCGAAGTGAAAAAGCGGAGAATAGCGCTCGTGAGAAAAGAAACTTGGAAAGTGCGCAACGCGATCACGATCCTCTCGTGTCAACAGCCCATCACCGCATTAGACATTTTTTAATACGATTATTGCGACGATGCATCTGTGTTGATAGGAATTGTCTACAGCATTCCGACTGCCGAGTGTGAGGGTACAAAAAAACAGAGCGAACGAAATGGACGTTTTTTATGAACGCTGTGGAAAATCGACGAGAGAGAAAGAGAGAGAGAGAGAGAGACACTTTCGGACACACTGTAAACAGAACACGAGCACTCGGACCGAGCAAGTGTGTGACGAGAAACTCGATGGGGTTTTAGCAGAGATTAATGGGGAGATGCACAACGCGGCCCTTTTCGGCGTGCTTCGTAAATGGCGCTAAATCGCGGCGGCGAGTTCGGGAGTATGATTTCGTGATCATCGCCTCTGTCGAGGTTGCAGATTCCCTTGTAGCCGCGCGAGTCCGTGATCACCGCTAAAGTTGGTATCGCAGCAGCGTGAACACGAATGGGTAGCTCGGTGGGGGAAAAGTCTCTGCCCCTCGCTCGCTCGACAGGCGAACGGAGCGAGGTTTTCCGTCCGATCGAGCTCGACATATATGTGTGGCCGTACTGCGGATTGGAATATGCATTAAATGAATTTCAAAGTGAAAAACATGTATCGAGATCATTGTTTTCTCTCGGTTGCCCGTTTATGCCGAAAATGCGGGTTAAAAAAATTAACGACGAACCGCGTTGAAAAATAAAACGCCGAAACGACCGTGAAAGGTTCAAAAAGAAATCTTGAGCCTTTGCCGCGATCGTTTCGGCATTTTTTTTCAACAGTAAACATTATGGTAAAGGGTGTATCATAAATGTTTCTTTATCTGCAATGAGCGTCGTGGCTGAGTTGTAGCGTGACGGATTCAATCCTCGGTGGATAAACTTTTTTCTCTTCATTTTATATTCAGAAAATTTCGAACTTACTCTCGCTTTAGCTATTCTCGCCTGTTCAGGCATTATTTATGATATTTAATTCGTATATGCTTAATAAAAAAAACAAGACATTGCTACCGGGGATCGAACCCGCGTCGTCTACACTCAGAACCCGCACGCTCATATCTCAACCGCGAGACTCTTGTGACTGCAAACCTGCCTTACGTATACAGTAGAATCTCGATTATCCGAACCAATTGGGACCGAGACTAGTTCGGACAATCAAAACGTGGGTTTTTTGGGACGAGATCATCAACAACACGTTTTTACATTTAAAAAAATACATAAATATATATTAAAATTTGACATACATATTAACATTGATATATATATATATATATATATATATATATATATATATATATATATATATATATATATATATATATATATATATATATATATATATATACATACACGGTGGCCGGAACATTGACGTCTAAAAATAAAATTTAGGTCCCTTGTATCGTGGGGTATCCGAATAACCCCCATGTATGTCGCGCGACTTTTCATAGTTTTCGAGTTATGAATTTTTTACTGCATTTTTGAGAATTTTCGACCTGACCAATTGAAAAAAAATCTTTAAAAAAAGTAGAAGACTATCGAGATTTTTTTTGCAACTGAATCTTTATGAGTAGTACTTTTATGCATAAAATAATCAGCTTCGTAACTGTGATGAAAGTTATGAAAATGTTGGTCTAAAGTGAAAAATTTACGTTCGGTAAATTATGACTTAAATTTTCAACTTTAAATTAAACATCTAAACAGGTGACTTCATGGTTCCTAATTAGGCCCTAAGAATGCGCCAGACTGTCAGCTTTCATAACCATTAAAAAGAGTAGTACTTGATAGGGCTACTTTGGCTACAATTGACCTTCAATGACAGCGAGGTGGAAAATTCTTATAATTACCCATCTGATTAAAAAAAAAATTTGCCCATTTTATCATTCCTAAGGCTATTTAGTTTGTTAACTAACCAAAAATGACTGCAGGGAAAGCTAAGATTGAAACATTTGGAGGTTTATTTTTTTTAGTTTAATTTAAGTTTAATGAATTTTGCGCGATCCGTTCTCATGGATCAGGTAAAAGCTCGTTTACGCGATCCGTTCTCGTTACAAGAACGGATAGCGCAAAATTCATTAAACTTGAATCGAACGAAAAAAAAAATAAACCTCTAAATGTTTAAATCTTAGCTTTCCTGCAGTCATTTTTGGTTAGGTAACAAACTAAATATCCTTGGGAATGATAAAATGGGCAATTTTTTTTAATCAGATGGCTAATTTTAAGAATTTTCCACCTCGCTGTCTTTGAAGGTCAATTGTAGCCAAAGTACCCCTATTAAGTACTGCTTTTTTTTTAAATTATTATGAAAGCTGAGAGTCTGGCGCATTCTTGAGGCCTAATTAGGAACCATGAAGTCACCTGTTTAGATGTTTAATTTAAAGTTGAAAATTTAAGTCATAATTTACCGAACATAAGTTTTTCACTTTACACCAACATTTTAATAACTTTCATCACAGTTACGAAGCTGATTATTTTATGCATAAAAGTACTACTCATGAAGATTCAGTTGCAAAAAAAATCTCGACAGTCTTCTACTTTTTTTTTAGATTTTTTTTAATTGGTCAGGTCGAAAATTCGTAACTCGAAAACTATGAAAAGTCGCGGGATATACATGGGGGTTATTCGGATACCCCAGGATACAAGGGACCTAAATTTTATTTTTGGACGTCAATGTTCCGCCCACCCTGTATATTTATATGTGTGTGTGTGTGTGTGTGTGTGTTTTAAGCACCTGAAAAAAGTCGAGTGCCTTTTAAAATATTTTTTAAAAATAAAATCGTCCATTTTTAATTGACGAACGGCTGCAACGCGTTTTTGAGCGTCTAAGTCTCGCAGCTGTTTGAGAAGGAGAAGTTGCGTTGGGTTGCTTATTGTTGCTCACGGTGGTGGCAGCGAGCAACCATGTATCTTTCGCGCCAACGTTCGGATAATTGAGCTTCCGGATAAACTAAGTCATCGTTCGGATAATTGAGGGTTCGGATAATTGAGGGTTCGGATAATTGAGGGTTCGGATGATCGAGGTTCGGATAATCGAGGTTCTACTGTACACACTTATCCAACCTTAAAAAAAATCGCTGCAGGACCAACTGCATATTGTTTTTATGACCCCAAAGTATTTTTGAAGCCAAAAGAAAACGATTTTTCTAAATTCCTAGAATGGTGTTATCCCTTAAAGAAAAGAAATTGATTTTTTGATCATTGTAAATGTATATCCCCTCTTAAAGACTTTAAAAGAATCTCGTACGTGTTAGCGAAAATCGGCAGAAAATTAGGAAGCAACTCGTCCACTTCTTTGATGTTCGCTATTTCGGTGTTCGCTATTATGGACCATCGCTCGTTTGCCTATCTGAGATCAAAACTTTCGAAGTTTGTATCCTCGATATCTGGCTTTTTGCTATAGATGGTATTACCAATATTAGATACTCACGTCTTTCTATTTCGGAGATGTGAATGTTCAAGATTGTTTAAATCTGTGTTTGTATGACTCAAACTCCAAACAAACCCAAACAAACTCAATAGGAAAAAGAAAAAGTTCCGGAAAACAAATAATATCAAGTTTTTTTTACGAAAATCTCATTTTTTTCATCTTTAAATTTTCTCCGAATATCTCCGCAGCCGTTCACTCAGGTAATAGGAAAAAAAGAAATTTCCGAAAAAAATAATAATAATAAAAAGTTTTTTAACGAAAATCTCATTTCTTTTCATCTTTAACTTTTCTCCGAATATCTCCGCAGCCGTTCACTCAGGTCATAGGAAAAGGAGAAATTTCCAGGAAAAAAATAAGAAATCAGAAAGCCAGGAACGCTACCAACGGGACCATCTCATCGCTTGTAGAATATACGCGGTACTTACAATTCGCGGCCGGATGGATGATTGGCTTGTTTTTGGGGATAATGCTTTATCGCTTGATGAAAGTATGAGAATTAATATAATAATACGAATATAAATATATTTCCGCTTACTTTTATGAATTATAATTTATTTGGCATAAGGATGGGTGTGAGTAAAGCGTAAACAATTTTATATAAGATAAATAAGTTGTAATTTAGATATATTATTATGTTTAAATTAACGTATAAACTAAAAAAATAAGCGACCTGAGTGCGCAATACATTTTTTTGAATACATTAATAACGCAGAGAATCAAGAACTAACTTAGCTTTGAAATCATCTAAAAGCCTCGCGCGTGCCGTCGGGTGACGTCACGCGCGAGTCGTGCTCAGATTGCTTTTTCCCTCGAAGCCTTCGTTTCGGCTTGGCCGCACATGAACGTGCTGCTCAGCGTCCATGCATTGGTGTAGCAGCCGAAGGCGCGGTCGGGACGCTTCGGCTTGCTCGGCTCTTTCCGAAGATGTCCGAACATCACTCGCTCACGGACACACGCTACTACGATGGTGTGATGGGCGCGTAAGAAACTAGAGAGGGGGTAACTTTTACGCGCGATCTGGCTGCACTGCGTCCGAGCTCTGAGTACGGACGGCGCGGCTTCGATGCCCGTAGCAACATTTTTTTTTGTTATACATATATGAATTAAATATAAAAAATAATGCCTAGACAGGCGAGAATAGATAAAGCGAGAGTAAGGTAGACATTTTCTGAATATAAAATGAAGAAAAAAAAGTTCATTCACCGAGGATTGAACCCGGACCTTCAGCATCGTAATCCGTCACGCTACAACTCAGCCACGACGCTCATTGCAGATAAAGAAACATTTATGTTACATCCTTTTCCATAATGTTTACTGTTGAAAAAAAATGCCGAAACGATCGCGGCAAAGGCTCAAGATTTCTTTTTGAACCTTTCACGGTCGTTTCGGCGTTTTATTTTTCAACGCGGTTCGTCGTTAATTTTTTTAACCCGCATTTTCGGCATAAACGGGTAACCGAGAGAAAACAATGATCTCGATACATGTTTTTCACTTTGAAACCTCGCTCCGTTCGCCTGTCGAGCGAGCGAGGGGCAGAGACTTTTCCCCCACCGAGCTACCCATTCGTGTTCACGCTGCTGCGATACCAACTTGAGCGGTGATCACGGACTCGCGCGGCTACAAGGGAATCTGCAACCTCGACAGAGGCGATGATCACGAAATCATACTCCCGAACTCGCCGCCGCGATTTAGCGCCATTTACGAAGCACGCCGAAAAGGGCCGCGTTGTGCATCTCCCCATTAATCTCTGGTTTTAGGCCGCGTCGGGTTTTTGCACGCTCGATGGCGCCCCCTCGACGCAAATATCAGTAAGATCCAGGTGGCGCTAGAGTTGCCTTCGCCGCAAGGCCTCGTCTACCTACTCTCTTCTTTTACGGCCGCCCGGATCACTTCCGGTTCGGCCTTGTCCGCTTGTCACTGTTCGAGAGCATTCCAGCCCCTTATGCTACATGACGCACCGGAAGTGCTGGATAAAATAAGGATGGATGGAAGTGGCATATAGACCATACATGTTTGGTTGATCACTTAATTTTGATTTTATTGTTATGTCCTCGATAATAATGCACAATACTTTTCGATTTCGTTACTCCGTGTCTTACGTCACACGTGTACACTGGACGATTTTCACTTGCGACACAGGTACTTAAACTGCTCCTGCTCATATACATATCCTCTCCCCTCCTCATCGCATCTATAACTTTTTTCTTTTCTTCCTTGATGCACCGACGCGCACGGTCTCAAGAATAAACTTCATTTTGCCCCACTCCCGTAAACGTATACATGTATAGGTTTACACGCCTCTGTACATATTTCATAATTATGTGTATACATTTATACACACTCGCACGCACACACATATATCGGGTGCGCCACTGGAAATTGGACATTCGAAAACTCCTATGAATATTACATTGTACAGAAAAAGGTCAAGAATTGCATGTGATTACGAGCTGACTTCAATGTTACCTGCACTTTCTTTCAACGGGTGAGACCACTCGAGGATTTTCAATTTTTCAGAAAAAAAGCAGGTTTTTTTTTTCTCAAAATAAATGATCACTCGTGTGATGTTTTGCTCAAAAATGAGTTTTCTTTCAAATCTGCACTAACTTAAAAAACAGTATTCCCTAACTTCCACACGCAGTTCCATAGCTTTTTGTATATATTTTAAAGATTATTTTTGGCTTTTCAAAGTTCAACACGACAGGCGAGATATTTCCGGCCGCGGAATACTTTGCACGAGAGGTACTCTACGGTCTTGAACTCTGACGTCGGTATTTTCAATTGAAAAATTACAACAACAAAAATGTTATTCTACACTCAAAACTATGTATAATAAAGTTTCCCAATGCACTTTTTCAATGCTCGCATTGTATGCGATAACGAAATCTTGAAATTAGCATTTTTTTAAAGCTGGAGCGGCTTTAGTCTTCAAATGGGAGGCCTCGAGCATCTATTTCTAGCGAGGCATCCGACGCGAATACGTATGCCGTGTGGGTCCCTCGGGACGTGGTTTCCGGTCCTCGAGACACGCGAATACCCACTCCGTTATCGTAAACAAATAAATAATATATGTATATACTATATATATATGAATCCTATATGTATATATATATCTTCGGAATATGTACTATGTCATTCTCGAACCGCATAGCGCTCGAAGAAGAGTAAATATAGGTCAGCCTTACGGTTCCTGCTTCATTCACAATTATGGATTCTTAATTATGATAGACGTTAAAGATTCGTACGGAAGATGGTAATTGCTTGTAAGCAAGTTTACGTGCACGCACGCTGAGCCATTATCATTTTCTTTTGATCATCATCTTCATCATCATCATCATCACCGCCTTCCTACACAATGTATAAGTTTCGCAATTAAAAATTGATACACGGTCGCGTTTCGTATCGTGTGTGTGTATGTGTATATATATATACAGATACACACAGTAATACATATCACTAATAAATGGAAGAATCTCATTTGGGAAAACGGATTTGTCTTATTTTTTCGCTTCTCTACGTACCGCCTTGTTTTTTTTCTTTTTGAGCACATTTCGGAATTCACGTTTACACGAAATAGTGGATGAAACAAAAGAATGCCAAGGGCGGGGGGCAAAGGGAAATGCGTCTCATTGTCAGTCGTAAAATATCATTTGGGAAGAAGCTGGGCGTCTTTCGGAATGTTTGACTCGTTGCGCTCGTATAAATATATATATATATATATGTACACATGCTTTTGTCGCTTTCTTCTTCGTTAAATCCAAGATTTGCCTCGTCGTTTTTTTGGCTTTACTTCCGAAAAGGGGAAATCGATTTTCGATCGTGAAATTTGGCATACACCTTCCCTTTGATATTTTATGAGACCCCTTGAAAGGATTTTTGGTGACGCGCCATAGTTTTCGAGATATCGATTTTTCTAAGTAATTTCTTTACCGCGCTCCTACTATATCTATAGCTGATGCGCTCAACTCTGACTATACCCATATATGTTATCGCGCTCTCTGCTTCGTGTGGACCTTCGTCAAGTTTGGGCGGTAGAAAGCCTCCTTCCATCGCTGCAGCGGCCGGTTGCCAAGCATTATAACAATGCTGCCATGTAAAATCATACGAAAAATTGAAAACTATACAAAATTTAAGAAAATGTTTCAAACTGTAGAAAATCCCTAAAACTAAACACTGACAAAAAACAAAAAAAAATCAGAAACTAGAGAAGCAAAAAGGAGAAAAAACAATTCCAAAACCATTTTACGTTAACCAATGAACCCTAGAAATCTATTACACCTGCAAAAAAAAAGAACTGTGGAACAACAAAAAATGAGTCTACGACGTTGTGTTTCTATCTCAATGTTCCACGCACATTCGAGGTGTTCCGCACCCATATACCAGTGTTTCACGGACCCCACCATTCGCACGAAACGAAGAGCGCGATAAGAGCTGAGCCCGTCAGCTATAGATATAGTAGTAGCATGGTAAAAAAATAACTTTCAAAAACGATGTTTCGAAACCTATGGTTCGTCGCGGAAAAATCCTTTTCGGGGATTTCTTAAAATATTAAAAGAAAGGTGGATGCCAAAATATTGCAAGGAAGGTGTATTCCGATTTTCAGATCGAAATTCGGTTTCCGCTTTTCG
This sequence comes from Ophion slaviceki, assembly GCA_944452715.1. Classification (NCBI taxonomy): domain Eukaryota; kingdom Metazoa; phylum Arthropoda; class Insecta; order Hymenoptera; family Ichneumonidae; genus Ophion; species Ophion slaviceki. Next base: position 722,491 of record OX101791.1, read on the forward strand.
AAAGTTTATCCGTTTTTTTACGGAGATACAAACGAACGAGGATAACATACGACGATGAGCAAAGATCTCGACTACGTGTATGTAATTAACACAATATAAGTGTGCGCCGCGTCGCAGACTATACGGATGAGTAATTTCCTTCGTTTCGGTTTTTTTTTCTTTCCCAGCGCGGCGCTTTTATAAGACACGCAAATCACGCACCTTTAAAAGGGTTAAAATATTTTTGATGCTTTGAATATATATATATATATATATATATATATATATATTCGCAAAGGAAAAAAAAATGGATGGAGTTTGGTAGATCGGCGGAGCGCGTTCGCGAATCGAATGGAAGTACCGAGCGCCACTCCGCGCAGCCCCGACCATTCCTTTGGAACGTTCATTTTTATCTAATTCCATCGCATAAAATCACCTGGAAACCTCAGCGCCGCTATCGTTGTCTCACTCTCATTATCCTCCTCGCATCAGCTCGAGCATGCACACCCATTGTTACGATTAAAAACCATCCTTGAGTGGGCTTGTATGAGCCAGTCGGTTCGAAACGATCAAACCTGACTCGATATGGCTGTTCATATTTTTATCGTCGATTTCTGTCAAATTCGTGCAACAAAGCCAAATTCGGTGAAGAAATGAATTTTGTTCGCCCGTATGTACACGTATGTAATGCATGCCCAAGATGTGCTACCTGCGCCTGCGCAGACGCGTTTTTGTGATCGACAGCGCATTCGTTTTGTGACGAGTAAAAAGAGCGCGAACAACGGAATAAAGGAGATGGGAAAGGACCACCGTCTCATGTTGAGGATAAACATTTAGATGTGATCACTTGAGCAAACGACCTATCTCGTCGATTCTAAGAGTGACGTATAACAACGCGTTATGTTTGTCCTCCTTGCTTCCTTCTCGTTTTTCACTAAAATCGTCGACATTTACATTTGGCACTGGACAAGAAATGTTCCTATTAAAAAAGAATAAATACGATAGAGTATCGGGTGAATACCCTTTGGGCGCCGATTTATCGACGGCTCTCTCCCTCCTCTTCTTTTTCTTTCCCTTTTGTCCGCTTTTCGCTTCTCCCCAAATCCGGATAGTCCTATCAATCTGACTCTCGTATATTTACAAGAATTGCCTTGTGTATCCGCGCATTGAGTTCCGCGGATTACGATTCCTGGGATCATGCGAAGAAATTGATTTTCTCGTCTTTTCTATTTAAGACGGAATGACACCTCATCGCGGTCGGTATGGTAGAACAATTATAGATTCCCAAAAATCTCTGAAACGGCTCTTCAGATCCCGTCGAAACTTTGCCAAACGACGTCAAATAGATAGACGAACAGCTTCCAGCCCCTCAAATTCAGAAAATTTGAGGGGCTGGAAGCTGTTCGTCTATCTATTTGACGTCGTTTGGCAAAGTTTCGACGGGATCTGAAGAGCCGTTTCAGAGATTTTTGGGAATCTATAATTGTTCTACCATACCGACCGCGATGAGGTGTCATTCCGTCTTAAGCTTCAAGTTTCCCTCGTAAGCCTCGCCAAAGACACATTTATATAATACATATATATTTGTGTGTGTATATATTATCTGATTGGAACTTAATACCAGAACTCGTTAAACGTTCATTGGGTTGTTCTTTTTTTTACCACCAAGCATCGTTCTTTCGTTTCTTTCTCCGAGGAATTTTGAGAGACGGACAGAGAGAGAGAGAGAGAGAGAGAGAGAGAGACGCGGTAGGACCCGTCACTCCCGGTGACAACGTCCTATACGGCGATTGTCTCGTGAATAACATTTTTGCTTTGTTTCTTTTGATTAAGGGCATGTAGAAGGTAAACATAACCTCACCAATTTTCGAACAGAGTTTCCTTATAGATGGTTAATTTTTTCAGGAAGAACAAGGTATCGAGCTCTGCAGAATTGCCTGACGCAGAACTTGACGATTTGCTTTCGCATTCGTTTGACGATTTGCTTTCGAAATGTCTCTGTTGGAAAACTTGAGCTATCTTTCTCTCTCTCGCACTCGTGTGTCACGTGGTACATCTTCTACTTTGCCTTGAACGACAAATTTGTCTCGAGATTTTGATACGTCAGGCGCGCAGGCGTGCGTGCGTGCTCCTTATTAGCTGTTCATGACGGTCGAGCGTCGCGAGTATCCTCGCCTCGTAATCGTCTCACCCTGGGCTTCGCACTCCTTCTTCACGCGATCGATTATGTCCGCGACGAGTTTCTCTTCCTTCTCGCGCTGTTGCTCCCAATCCGGACCCTTGCCCATCTGTGCGAAATGGCAATGAAATTATATTCAAATATCGCGTATACGTATACACGTAAAACGAGCGCACTTATCGAATTTTCTTATGGTGACGATAATAGTTTGAATAATCGCGGGCTCGCGTTTTTTCTTTTTCTCGCGTATACGGTATGTGGAAAAACTCACGTCTGACGTTCTTCGAGGTTTCTTGTTGGCCGGTTCCTCGCGATTCTCGTCGTTCTCGTTATCCGAGTGCCTCGAGCTCAAATGACCGATGTAGCCCTTGCGGGACTTGAAGTAGGCGTTACAGCTGTGACACTTGAAGAGCGGCGCCGGCTGAGTCACTTGGGTCGACACGTGAAGTTTGTACTTGTGCCTGTACCAACGTGTACGGGATGGAAGAACTTCGCCGCACCACTTGCAGACTACGGAACCGTCGTTCTGAATGAGGTATTCCAGCAGCTTTGCGTGCATCGTTGTTTTGTTTTTTCGTTTTTTCGTTTTCGGTTTGTTTGTTTGTTTTTTTTTTTCAAAACATACATTTATTCTTGTTTATTCCATTGCGTATCTTATTCATAAATAATATACTCTCGCTCTTTTTGTTTATTGGGAGCGCAACAACAGCGGCAACAACAAATATAATAACGACAACAACAATAGTAACGGTAACACAATGATAATAACAACCGCAATAACGATGATCATAGTAATAATAATAATGGTCATGGAAATAATAGTTATGTCAACAATAAGAATAACAATAATAATATTAACATAACAATAATAATAATAAGTAACAATGATGATGGTGACGATGATGCGTGGAACAAAAGAATCTCACGGAATATACATAATTTGGAATAGAGTGAGAGCGGTTCAAGCGGTTCGTTATCTTTTTGACTAGATATAGCAGGGTTGAAATTTCTCTTGAGCGAGCGAGCGAGCGAGCGGGACTTTTCAAGGATACAAATGGCCGTTGGACTAACCTGTTTTCTCACTTCCGGCTCACTGTCCGTAGCCTCGGACTTTGGCACGAGTAGATCGTTACGATCGTCATCTTGATCGGTGAGAAAGTGCATACCGCCGACCATCCGCTCGGTCTTGACGAAAGCGCCGCAGCCGATTCCGCCACCGCCGCTCGTCGTTTCAGACAGCGTTGAAACAACGTCCTCGCGGCTATCGCTCGTCGGCGAGGACGCGCAGATCTCGAACGTTATGTCGCTCGGCAGATTCGGCAATATCGGATCTGTAACGTTACGCGAGAGTAGGGAAGAAGAAGAAGCTCGAAGATGTTTGGGCCGACAAAATGCAGGAGACAAAGGTAGAGAGAGCGAGAGAAAGCACGCGCGGTTTTCTTCAAGCTTCTGCTTTACTCACCCAACCGGAATTCGGAGTGCTCGCGACACTAGGATCCCGCAAATTCAACACTCACTCGCGCGACCACACGGTAGCCGAAAAGAATGGCGGCGAATTTTCGAGGAAGAATTGCATGTATATACCGTTGTCAAAACAAAATAAAATCACAAAAAAAACCGACTTTCTTCATGAATGCCGACGAATGGTATTTTTCTTCACCACGGAAATATGCGATAAACGTCCTTGTAGAATGTGCAGTATCGAAGAAATATATCTCCGCGATCTCCGATCTATCGGCCCACCCTTTACCAAGTACATAGACACATACATGTTCTATTAATGTTTTTTTTTTTTTAAATGAAGGATGAGTGTGTACTCGCAGATACAAAGAAACGTTCGGTCGGGTAGACTATTGCAATGTATATCACAAAGAGTTACAAAGAAACTACAATTAGATAAAAACGAATAAGGTAATGATAATAATAATTCATTTTTTTTCGTCATCCGCATCGCCACCTGGCACCAAAGGAGGAAAGGGCGAGGGGGTGCACGGAGGGAAAGGTAATAGGTACATTGGTACGTTACAATACCATGTTCAGCTGTGCTTATTTCCAATTGCTTTGACGCACTTGTTTAATTCCATTTCATCTGCCTTCTTCGCGCAAGCTATAGGATATATATCCGTGGTTTGCCGGGTGGTATACACGAACACATACATGCGTATAATACTTATATACAAAAAATACAAAATAATAGTATTATATTTATTTCACATATGAGTATTATACTAGATGTATATATGTACGTATACCAACACGGTAAACGCGTTACCCTCACCTTACTCGTTCCTCCGTCATACTAACAATCTCCCGAGCTCACTCACTTTTTGCCGTCTATTCTTCTTACACTGAGCTTCTTCGACCAAAAAACCAATAACCGAATTGGGCTATTGTCTCGCGTCCTTATCGAATGTATTTCTGCATTTATTATCTTCATTTCAATTTCTCTATGCTGTGAACTTCTTTGTTGAAATAGGCCATTGGTGAACATGCTTGCGCAAAAATATTCTCATATAAATATGTGTGTGTGTGTGTGTGTGTATAAACACCTCGCAGATCGCTCAACGTCATGCGGTTAGTTTCTTTTCTTGGCCTTCTTCCTTTGTGGTTCGCATTATCCTTTTATGACATTTTTATTCTTCCTGTTGTTGCGCGTTAATAGCCGTGTTCGAAAGAAAAGGATTTTCTTTTTTATTTTTATTCTTCCTTTGTTGGCAATTCCGGAAGTCGGCAGGGAATCGATATCCATGAAGGCGAGAATTTGCGCAAAGAAGGGTAGGACGGGCGGAGAAGGGAGGAGTCGAAACGTCGCGACTAATTCGTTTTAACGTTAAATAAAATATTTGTATCGTGGATATTATATATATTATATATATATATATATATGTGTGTGTGTGCACACATATACATATATACATATGTATATATATATATATATAGATCTGTTCCCCGTGTGCGCAACTTCGTGTGCTAATTTTTGCCTCAAAAATCCCGTGTACGTTTTTTTTCCTTTTTCGCCTGTTACAAAGCGTAAGCGCTTCTTTACCGCGGCTAACTAGTACCCGATGTTACAATTTATGCTTTAAAATTACAAATAATATAATAAACGTTACTCGACGATGACAATATTATAATAGTAATAATAATAATAATAATAATAATGATGGGCAATAATAACTACGAATCAATAGCGATATACTATCTAAGTATTAATAATAATATAAAACTAAAACGTAAGAATAAAGGTAATCATAATGCGTGAGAAAATAAAGAAAAGAGAGATACAGTAACGTGTGCATCCAATTCGCCATTAGTGTTTGTGTGAATAATAATAAAATTATGGAAATTTAACATTTCGGTGGTTGACGCTTTTACACCGATATCTTAACGTCGCTCTAAATAATACATATATGTGTGTGCGTGTATATATACATATACCGGAGTCACTAGAAGCCAATCAAAACTCCGAAAAACATCGATTTTGGAGAAAAAAGTCGCATCGAAAGTTTTAAAGGTTCATCAAGATCTACGTTTTGGTCACGAAAGTTTTTTTTTGTTTTCAAGCGGCGTTGTCGAGTCCACCTTTAAAAATGGAAACCCAGACTTTCTTGTTTCTAGTGACTCACTTTATATATGTAATATAATTATCGTAATGCATGATAATAATAATTGTGCCTCGTTTTAATTTTTCTCGTACCGTCGCTCGTTCAAACTCGCGGAATTATAAACGAATTGGAAATTTGAGCGACGAACGTGTTGGAAGCTCAAACACTTGGCCGTATAAATCTTCAACGTATATTTTTTTTGTTCTCCTCGTCGCCGTCTTTTTTTTTCTAATAATATTCGTCTCTATGTACCTCTTCTCGTTATCTTCTACTATTATAACATATCATATTCATATACTTTCTCTTTCCTCTTTTAATATACTTGTACACATATATATATATATACTTTGGATATATATATATAAATATATATTTATTTATACTTTTCATTTTTACTTTTATCTTAAATATCTTCATTGCAAACAATTTACTGCGCGCGGAAGAACACAAAGAAGGAAGGAAGCAAAAAAAGATTGAGATAGAGAGAGAAAGAGAAAGAGGGAGGGAGCAAGAGAGCTCATTGTCCCTCGAAATGCTCGTCAAACCGCGCGCGCGCGATCGACGAAGGAAGACGGTGTCGTCAATGTAAAAATACTATTATCGTTATTATTGTTCTCTGGGCCTCTCGAGACCGCGCATTCGAAGAAACAAGTTTCCTCATCGTTGCGCAATTTTTCTAAAGCAACGCCGATGTGGCAAACAGGATCGGGGGACGCGAAAGATTTTTCATCACCGCCGATTAATAACACCTTAATAGCTTAAGAGAAAGATAGGATGTTTAGTGGAAGACGAGATTCGCGGCTGCGATCACACATCGATCGATCCTAAGGCCCAAATTTCACTTGTTCTTTTTTCTTTCCTTCTTCATTACATTTCTATTTTCATTTTTTTTCTCTCGTTTAGCGCGTTTCTTTCGCGGAACTTTTATTAGGCACGCAGTGCGTTTCTTCCCCTTCCTTTTTTCGTAAACAACTCTTGGGTGGACACCTAACGAGTAACAACTAATCAACTCTGAGTAATTTACGGCACGCCGAGAAGTTCGCGTCGCTGAAACGTCCGACGAAAATTCTTTCGTGTCTTCATTTATCAAAATACCTTAATTTTCATTATTGCCCAAAGTCTTTTATTCGCAGTTTAGATGATTGTCCGATTTGAAGAAAAAAAAGCATAATCATTTTCATCGCGTTTCAACGATGCAACAAAAACTTCAACGTTGTAGCAATTTCGTTTCGTTCCCTTCTATCTAAACAATGAGGCATTTTTGCCCGAATCGACTAGCGATTCGTCGCGATCATTATATCACTATTAAATATATATATATGTTGCTTTGTCGTTTCATGGACGCGGCCACGAGCAAAATTTCATCAACTTCATCATTTATATATATATATATAAATTCTATACTATTGTAATAGTCCCAGCACCAAAACAAAAAAAAACGAATTCCTTTTGACGAAATGTAAAACAACCCCCGCGAAACGTGGCCTTTGTTTTAACGAATGAAGTAGCAAGCAAAAAAACAACATGTCACTGTTCGTGCGTGAACGGATAAAAAAAATTCTATGAAGAACACGGAAAAAAGGGTGTTAAAAATGTACATTTTCGCGGCGGCGTCCTGTCATATCTCCTCTGTGCTCGATTAATCTATCAATTATTTTCTTGCCGATATTAATCGAATTGTCTCTCGAGGCTCGTGTCGCGCGTGAAACTGTGTATATATATACATACATACATACATACATATACATACATATATATATATATATATATATATATATAATCGAACAACGTAATCGATAAACGACATTGGTCGTATCGTTTGTCAGAACCGGGGACCGAAAGAAAAATTGATTTTTAGTGCGCTCAACGAAATCTTTTGGGATTTTTCACCTACCCCTGATATAACAGTAACAATAATGATGATAATAAAGAAGGGAGTAATAATGAATAATTGTATTCCGTTGGCCCGTTCGCGGCGAATCTTTCGGTAGGCTGAACATATCAGCGCGATAATCTATATAATAATAGTAATAATCAATATGTATGTTTAGCGCTCTTGGCGCGCTTTAACTATAATACAGAATCGAGAGTGAAAACTTTTGTACAGACATAACGAATACCGCTGGGCAGTACGAGAAACTCCGTGTAAAAATCTTCCGTTATATATAGAGAAATATTGTATATAGATAGATACATATATAAATATATTTTTTTGTCGTCGCTCCCCGTCCCTCGTTAGAAAGAAAAAAACGGGCGTAAAAGAAAAAGAAAGGAGGGAGGAAGACGCTAATAATAAACTCTGTCTATATCTGTGGTATTCCCGTAATCTCTCTTGATCTCAGCCCGCGTCGACTAACGCATCGTACTCTGTAAAACGCACCATTGGAATACGGCTAAGGAGAGTGACGAGGGAATAGGGGACGAGGATCCTATAGCCCTAATGTTTTCCTTTCGCTCCGGCCCCCGCGAGGCTTAACCACACGCTGGATTTAGGGGCCTTTCGTCTTGTTTTTTGTCTTCGGATTGCTAAGGTGGGAGAAAAAAGCCAAATGGCATAACGCAATCCTTGGGCATGAAGCAATCGTGTACGGTCTTCATGTGATTCTTCATTTTGTCGGGGCGTGAGAATTCTTTGCCGCAGACCGGACATGGAAATACCTTTCTCTGATGGCCCTCGTGATATAGGAAAGCATGACGTTGAAAACTGTACTTGTTCTTGAAGGTCTTTTGTATGTCGAGTTTGGCGCACTCGGTGCACTGATAAACACCCTCGGATATCGAGGCGTAACGGAACAAATTCAAGCCCCGTACCGACATCTCGGTCAACTGTTCGGCGGGATCCTGCGATTGTGACGTGGCCCGACGTCTCATGCGTCGTTTCGGCACTTGGCGGGCCGAAGGCGCCGACATCGCACCCTCGCCGGGACTCTGGCTCGTCGGTGTCGCGGCGCCGCCGCCGCCGCCGCTTTGTCCTCTCGCGGTAGCGGGCGACGACACTGCGCGTGTATTCGACGACGACGACGACGACGTTGTCGTTGTCGTTGTACCGCTCGACGTTGTACCGATGGACGAGGTGGTCGTCGCTGGTGTCGTAGTTGTCGTCGCTACCGTCGTCGCCGTCGACGACGTCGTCGTCGTCGTCCCCGTCGTCGTCGGCCCCGTCGTTGTTGTTGCCAATGTCGTTCCTGTGCTAACCGACGTTCCCTGGCTGCTGTTTATTCTCGTTGGACTCTCGCGTAGCCGTTGGCTATTGCTCGACGGCGAACAATTACTCGTCCCGCTGCTACTGCTGCTGCTGTTGTTGTTGTTGCTGTTGCTGTTGTTGTTGTTGCTGGTACTGTTGTTGTTGTTGCTGCTCGACGAACCACGGGTCTTTATCGGCTCCGGTGTTTGCTCGCTTTTGTTACTCGTATCTGCGAGGAAAAATCGTTTTTTCAAGCATTAATATATTGGAGACCATTTTCCGAAAATTCTATCCAACATTCGCTAGCTTTGGCACAGTGATACATACGAAAGAAAGAAGAAAATCGAATTACTGCGATTGCCGAATTCGGCAAATAAATCAAATTAGCGATAATGCAATATATATATATATGTATCCCCACGTTAAATCGACCCTTTCATCAGCAGCTTGTACAGCTTTTTCTTGTGCTTTTATTCTTGACATGAAACGGCACTCTTGCACTCGTGGGGATCGTTATTCGTTGACCAACGAAAATACGTTGATTTTTAATTTTCCATTCTCAGAAATAATATAGCCAAGTTCGGGAGATTTAACGTGAGAAAATGATCCATGCTGAAGAATGATCGATGCGTCTGGGCAATCGACCTTACATACATATACGTGCTATAAACATATATGCGCATAAATAGAGTAATACTCTCGGTGATTATTGAACAAGGTTTTTGGGATTGAGGTCGGATCGACGAAATGAAAAAAATTGCCTTAAAAAAAATTGAAGTACGACGAAACGAGGGTTACACACATATATGTGCGTGTGTGTGTATGTATGTGTTTTTCTTTCTTTCTTCTTCTCTTTGGATGATTTAAAAATATAAAATCGAATGACAACTCCCGTCGTTTCTCGATCAGTATTTCAATTGTGTCCCGTACACATTTTTATTTTCTCTTGTTTTTTTCTTTTTCAATTTCTTCATGTACGTGCGTGTAATTGGAGGATCGTTGAAATTTACCCGCAAACCAAGTAAGAAGTAAGAAGAAAAGAAAAACGGACACGTGTAGAGAGGAGAGAAAAACATATATATACGTAGGGCAGTTTTCGAAGTTGCGATTCAACGCTATTCATAATTTATTACACAATAGAACTTTCTGAAAGTACCTCGTGGTCTTGTGAAGAAGAAAACAACAACAAAAAATCAATCATAAAAGATTAGAGAACACGGATGAAAAAAATTGGCCAACAAACCAAGGATAAAATTTAAACTTGTCTCGAGGATCGATTAAAAATGAAAAACGTTGACTTTTGCATTTGTACTGGTACCGATGACGCTCCTCGGGATTTCCGTGATTTCGCAATTGCAAATCGTTGCTTTTTTCGCGATATTTCGTTAGATTTTTTGCAATTCTATTTTGCCCGTTCCGGAACGTCTTGAGCCAAAATAGGAAGAAAAAAAGTTTAATCACGACCGCGAGCGTATCGTGTTTTCATTTGATTTTTCAGAGTTATCCTCGAGAGAGGCCTCGATATAGTCCCTTGACTCGGCGAGTGGTCGTAGCGTTTCTCCTCGCTTTCGTCAAAAAAAAAATATATATATATGTATAATAATAATATATAATATACTAATAATAATGATAATACAATTACAACTATAAATCAACAACGCGTGTACTCAACATGCAAAACAAAATTACTACGAAAATATGATAGCCGTATCCTTGGGGTAAATCTCAATTTGTACAACGCATTTATATTTTTATATATCGCACAAATTATATATTCTCATACATCGCACAATGTCGGCCAGCACTTTTCCTCTTTTGACAAATTGACATTAAACCCCGATGGATTTTTTTAACAATAATGTTTATAAATGTGTATGTGTGTGTGTGCGTGCGCGCCTTCGGCGATCTCTAACAAAAAAAACTAAACGATATAAACAATAATTTTTGGCTAAGAGCAACGGTGCGCGCGGTCGAGCCTCGTGGAGCGAGTATGTGTGTGTGTGTGTCTGTGATGGCGGTGGACCAGCGGGCGAAAGGGAACACTTCCGGTCTCTGCTCGCGAGGATTGACGGGGGAGAGAGAGAGAGAGAGAGAAAAAGACCGGTTACGGAAGAGGAAGAGGAAGAGGAAGAGAGTCAGTCAGTCAGTAAGTCAGGAGCGCGGAACGTGGGAAAATTTGAATCGCTATACAATTCTATTGCGTAAAAATCAAGTGGCACGACTATGTTGGGGTGGGGGGCCGGATGTGCTCGTACCGTGGATTCTCTTATTCTCCGATTTTTTAAACGACGTAATCGAACGTTATCAATTCAACGCAAAGAAGTGGCGTATATCGAAGCACATGAAAAACAATCGAGAATAGCAAATGTTCGTTACGAGCACATCGAACCGCGACAAAATCCCGATGCAACTTGTACTATACATCAAACGAAATATGACGAATATAAAAAAAAACTACGGAACAAAATTTCATCGGTTATTTATAGTTGTGGCTTTGTGTAGTTACCTTTGCCGCCTGATCGTTTTTTTTTTGCACAATGCGATTAGTAGAGGAGAATCGACTCTTCCATCCTCAATAGTATACAAACGGGCATGCGTTTCTATTTTTCTTTCTTTCTTCATTTCTTTCTTGTCTTACTTTCCACGTACTCTCTTTTCACATCGCTCTCTCGTTTTATTTTATTTTCCGCACTCACAGAGTTTCGTTCACTGTGCTACGATCGCGAAAACGAAAGAACAATCTGGAGAGAAGAGAAAAACCTGTCTGTACTGGTGAACAAAAAAAAAATCGTCGATTACGGTATAGCTGCAGCAAGTACAATCACCACACGCTTGTTTTTTTTCTTTCTCATCTCCAAGACACCCATCTCATTGAAAAACGTCTTTTTTTCTCCCTTGATATAGAAGTCATTGATAAATATAAATATCGTAGAGCACTATTTATGAACAATTGCTGTGCCCATACTCACACGTGTATGCGTGTGTACCAAGGGGGGAGAAAAAAACGGTACTAAAAGAGGCGATCGCGCGTATATAGATGGACAGCAACTAGACGCGGAGAGCTTTGATACACAACAATATTACGCAACACCGCTTTATCCAGTTACAATCTTATGAACACACTGTTCTTTTTGTTTTGTTTTATTATCGATAGTCATAATCAAACAATCAGTGCATATAAAATATACTAATTCTACCCGAGCGTCAGAAAAGACTTATTTTCTTTCCTAAAAAAGTTTCCCTATAAAATTTCATTATATCTCTTTCTTTCCTTCTTCATCTTTCTTGCTCTCTCTCTCTCTCTCTATCTCTCTCTTGCTGTCTCTCTTCTTGCTTTATCTCGTTATTTTTCATCATTATCGTGATAATTTTTGTTTGTTTAAACTCCCGTTACATCTCAAGGTCTCACTTATTTGGCACTATCAGCGACGGGCGTCGAACGCGAGCGCTTTTTTTGTTAAATTATTGATTTCTTTTTTTCTCTCCTACTTCTCTTTCTCGTATTTCATAACAATTTACGTTAACTTTACTTTTGTTTTTTTTGTGTTTTTAATTTTTTTTTCTTTGTTTTTCCCATTAAAAAGGCACCGAACCGGGGATTTTTCGACCACGTCTTTGGATCCCACTGAAATATGTTTAATTTTTGTTTTTCCCCTCTTTCTTTCTCCCATTCCTGCATCCTCTCTCCCTTTCTTTCTCGCACGTCGCGATAACTTTTTCGTCTTCCTCATTATTGTTTTGTAATTTTTGTCGTTTGTTTTCATTGCTTTTTTCTCCTTTTTTCGCTTTTTTTCTTTTCATTAAACACGATTAACATGACTCTTTTTTTTTTGACACATATCTTGTCGACAACGCCGTATAAAATTAAAACCCGAGCCTCATTTGAGAAAAATTCGTTTTTCTGACGCATCTTCACAAACTGCAACGACGTTAATAGGTATTATTTTACCAACTAGCGCTAAAATATATTCGATATAACTTTTGTTTATATATAATATATAATAATAATAAGAGCAATAATAATAGCGACAATAATCATAATTAATCATCGTAATAATCGCAATTTACATATATATTTTTAAATATATATGTGTGTGTGTGTTGTGTACGTTTTTTCATATAAACGCGTAGACGCAAGTGTGGTATGATTTTTTTTTCGCGTTTGCGCCCGTGTAACGTAAACTTTTTATACGTGTTGTCTCGGTGTAAATTTGGGATGCGATAATAAACTATGCTTTTTTCATCTTCTTAATTAATGGGTGTGTATATATACATACATGCATGCATAAGCATATAAATATACGTATGTATGTATGTATGTATGTGTATACATATATATATGTATATATATAAATCTATCCGATAGTACAGTCTGCTTTTTAAGCCTCGTAATTAACCTCTCTCTCTCGGGTGACGGTGCTTTGCAATAGTCGTCGTGTGCCTAAATTGTCGCCTTAAATATTCTTTATTGACTGTGCTCCCTTTTGTAAAGGGAAACTTTTTAAATGACGCTTTCTTTTAAGCCCGTGTTGGCACGACACTCTGCAACAGTCACGCATAAACACAAACCCGTATATATGTATATGCGAATAAAGGTTTGCATCCATGTTCATAATATATCATCTATAAATTTTATAATAATAATCATTATTATTTCATTAATTTCTTGTCGTTTTTCGCATCAAACCAGAGCATTAGCGGACCCGCGTACTACACTGCCACGCGCCTCAACCATTTTTTTTCTTTCTTTTCTCTTCATCGCCTTTTCTCTACCTATCAAGTTATTCTTTTTTTTATACAAGACAGCGCATCGCGACAACGTTATAAAAAAGGCGCGGCTTTGTTCTTTCATCACCGGTCATTGTCGAACGAGCATCATTATCATCATCATCATCATCATCATCATCATCATCATCATCATCGTCGCCGTCGTCGTCGTCGTCGTTTCAACTTCGCCATTTTCTCCCTCTTACGACGAGAACGGAGAGACTGACAAGAATAAATATCGACACGATGCTCCGATCATGTATATACACATATGCATATTGCTCTCACGCAGGCACGCACGCACACACACACACACACGTATGTGTGTGCAGGTGTGTGTCCGCGTGTGTATATGTATATATGTATATATGTTTGCTCGCTTAAACATGCCTATTTGATAAATTCGTCAAGGTGTACAATGATCCGAACTCGAGCGAATCCTTGCTGCCCGTAAATGTATAACCACCCGAGTTCCGAACGCTCTTCCGACTCGACGAGGTCGGCCGCGTCTCGTTAAAGAAGGACGCTCGTATTCGCGGCGTTCTAAAAAAACATCGGTAGTTAGTCTTAGCCTCTCAGTGATTATCAAATGTTGTGTACGTGTGTAGGGGGTGTATATGTTTTCAAATCATTTGTTATTACAACGTTAATTACGCCACCCCGGCCCACCCTTTCATTTTCTCTCGTTCAGCTACAATATAACTAACGTATTCCTATTATTTTCTAATCCCCTGTTTAGTTTGACAATATATATGTATATATCTCGGATTCCTCGCGTGTTCTTCTCTCAAAGTTTATTATTTCGTTCGTAAATCGATGAGCTGTCTCTAGTCGCTGCCGCTTTTGCATTTTTTCTTGTATAACTAATACATTTTTGTTATGTGCGCCGTGTCGTGTGTGTGTGTGTGTGTGTGTGTGTGTGTGTGTGTGTGTGTGTGTGCGTGTGCGTGTGCGCGCGCGCGCGTGTGTGTGTGTGTGTAACGGGTAGCATATATACATATCTTATAGTATTATCGTAGTTAATAGTTGCTCTTGATTTCTCTTTTAATTTGCTTGCTTGTATTTGTTGTTTTTTCTTCGTTTCGCGTCTTCATGATCATTATTACGTGGATGTGTGTGTGGATGTGTGTGTGTGTGTGTGTGTGTGTGTGTGTGTGTGTGTGTGTGTGTGTGTGTGTGTGTGTGTGTGTGTGTGTGCGCGCACGTGATATAACGTTTAATAACACGACAAACTACAATTGGGGACGAGAGAAAGAAAAAATAAAACAAAATAAAAAATAAACGCGAAAGGAACAACGAAAAAAATGGAAGCAATCGAGCGTAATTGAAAATAATAATTAAAATAATATGAGAAATAAAAAGAGCGAACGAATTAAAAAAAAGTTTCAAGCCTCCTTGAAACCTAATTCTTTTGTTTCTCTCATCTCCTTCGCTCGTGTGAAACTCCCTCCCGTCCGATAGATATTAAGATATCAATTATTGAACATTTTCTTCGGGTCTATACACTCCTCTCCTGCCTGCCTCCTTTGTAGCTGAAATATTAGTTAAACCCGGGCTTAATAATAATCTAACTGGTCGAGCGCGTGAACACAGTTTTTGTATCTCGCCCCCCCCCCCCCCCGTCCCTCGCCGAGAAGTCTCGACCGGTCGGTAGTTGCTCTGTTTCCTCGCCTATTGCTTATTTTATTTCATACTCTTATTTATTTTATTATTCCTTCACGTTTTCTTCTTTTAAATATTTATATAACTTATTTTTCTTTTACTTATTTATTCATTTTTATTACCCATTTTCTTAGCTCTTGGATCCGCGTTTTTTGTTTTGTCTCATTAACTATTTTAATTGTTTGTTTCTTTTGTTTTTTTTTTGGTCCTTGCTCCCCGAACAATATGCGTTCGCCGCCTAAAGTCTTGTCTACTTGTATTCATCGATCTTAATTAAACTTTAGATAATTGACCCCGACGCCTTTCGAGTATATCCTTGCTTCCTAGCGTTCATTTGGCGATAAAAAGAAACTGGCACCGCTCGCTCTCTCTCTCTCTCTCTCTCTCTCTCTCTCTCTCTCTCTCTCTCTCTCTCTCTCTCTCTCTCTCTCTCTTTCTCCCTGCCCCCACTCGCCAGTTTCCGAAGGCAAGGCACACACGAAGAGAGAACACGACTTCTATCTGCGGAGGTTTACCTGGTTTTTCAATCACGGGTAATTTTCATCTGTTCTTCTGTGTATATATATATATATATATATATATATATATATATATGAATATATATATATATATATATATATAAATTAGTCACGCCAGGGCCGCGACTCTTGTACCGCACATAACAATAGACTCCAATCATATTCAATATTAATAATATAATCCACAATAATAATAATAATAATAATATAGCCTCTAATCGTTCTAACGTCCTATGCAACTATAATGAGAAAAAAAACAAACAATTTGTATAGAAATCTTTTGCGTTTCGCGCGCAGTCCCCGGTGCGACCGGAGATTATAATCAATTGCTCAATTAACAAAAATCAATTAACTCAATTAATCAATCGAAAAAACATCATACGTCTAAAAGATTCGGGATGGCGCGATTGGGGTTCCAGAGTGTCCGGAGGGTGTAAAAGTATCTATGCGTATAGCTACGATTGTCGAAGGGAAACAAAGGTCCCCGTAGTCTATGAAATCTCAAGAAGCTCCCCTTCCCCCGGATTCACCGCACCATTACCGACAATTAAAGCCGCAGCAGCCTCGTCGCCCCGTTAATCGGTACGTCCATCAACCCCGTTGCGAAACTTGCCAGCGTCCTCGACTTTCCATTTTTTTTTCTTTCGCTTTTTCAACAACGGAAAGAGAACAAAAACTATTCGTTCCTAACGTAACACGTATTTTAATTCCCGATTATTTTTTCAAATGTTTTTGCCAACGAAAGAGCGCGAGAAGAAAAAAACAACGGCCGAGACCGGCTATGTTGTTTTTTTCATTCGCTTTGTCCAGTCACGATAAGGGCTCGCCTACACTAGGTCGACTGCCGAAGGCAGCAGTCGACGTCGGGGTGCTTTCGGCGTTGCCATGTCGACTGCTGCCTTCGGCAGTCGACCTAGTGTAAATGAGCCCCAAGAATCACATATTTTTCTTTTGAATACGAGGGTTTTGAGCACGGGAGGGGGTGTTCCAAGGGGGAGGCTCTCAAACGCACAATTTTTCGTTCACGGCTTGCATAAACAATGAAAACACTAGTGAAATAAAATAAAAAAGTTAAACAACAAGAAAAAAGAGGAAATCGCAAAAACAATTACAAAAAAAAGAAAGAGACCGGAAAAAAAACTCATTGCACATCGTAAGGCAGTCCGCTTTAAAGAACAAACAAACAAAAAATAAAACATCTTATCCCGAAGATTGATAATTCGATTATTATTATTATCTACTTTGGCAACTCGTGGTCTAGAGCTCTCCGGGTTGTAGATTCCCGTGAGCCACGTCGGTGTCCTACACAATATTTACACTGTAAAATCCTCTTTTTTCCTCCGCTCCGTATCATTATTATTTTCGCGTCTCTTGATATATATACACGCACACACACACGCACACACATACATATATCCTTAAACTTTCTCCATCTCCCTCTTATTTTCCTCTAATTCTCTCTTTACCTCCGACTGGTCGTTCATAACGACGATATAGAAATATAACATGGCAACTATATATAGCGAACGAGATCGTGATTACTTTTTTGGGGTGGCGGGGCAGGGGCTAAATGGAAAACAAGGGGAGGAGGGGCAAAAGAGAAAAAGCTGCTCTCGTATATCGAGCCAGCCTTGGATATGCGTCTCTCTCGTTCCGAGAGCTCCAACAATGATCGATGAGGGGATGGCTTTTAATGTTTTTCCTTTCTTTCCTTTTTTTTTTGGTTCTTTGGGCACCGATCGGGCTCGGGCGCTCGGCTCGGCGTGTTAAGTTACTACTAAAGTGCCTTCAGTCTCTATCCAATGTCAGTACTATCTTGTATTTGGTGTCGTTTATTAAAAAAAAAAATCGTCCCACTGCAGTCTTTCGAAGAATTGCATATCCCGTATTCAGCGTAACTTTGTGTTTTTACTTGTCTTTGTTTCCCTTTTCTTCTTTTATCGTCATTTCGATTTTCCTTATATATATTCACGCTCCATCTCTATCTATTTGTCTATTTTATTTTCTTGCTGTAATTCTCTCACTGCTTATACTTTTCTCTTAATTGTTCCTATGGGGGTCCAATGACGTCACACTACGGAATAACAATTGTACCCGGGCGATTGATTCAGGCTCTCTCTCCCTTCTCCCTCCTCTCTCTCTCTCTCTCTCTCTCTCACTCTCTTGATAGACCGGTTCAACGAAATGCCAAACTTCTCGTCTCTCGTACACGTACATACATATATATGCATACAATACCGGGGAAAAGTTTCGACGCACATTCCGTGAGTACAATTTTTCATTTCGAATTCAATTTTGTTTCCATCACTACGCGATAAAAGCCGAATGAATTTATGGACAAAATTCCGAAAAAATTTGCCAGAGGCAAATTGGGAGTAAATCGCGGCCCTTTCTAAACCCTTAAGGAACAAACATCCATAGCCATTTGCTTAAGGAAAAATTAAAAATACCCATGTTTTTTTCGGGAAAAGCACAGTGCGTCTTGCTTTTTTGCGGCTTTTGCGGACGAGATTTGTAAATTTTCTATTCGATTGAAAATTCAATAGTGCGCCCATACTCTGCCGTTGGTATACAGATATGCATATACATATATATATATATGTATATATATGTATGTATGTATATATTGCATTTAACTCAGTCTACGTGGTTCCCTTATTGTATCGTGTATTTATTTGTCTTTCGCAATGATTCAAGTGTTCTCCCTATATCGCCTGTCGATATAGAATGGCGTTTCCTACCCGCGTTATTCAACGCGACTACATATGCCGACAATCTTTGATTGTTCTATCCCTTTGACTCTCGTTCGTTTCAGATGGTTGGACGCTTTTTCTTCGCAACATTGCCTCTTTTGCGCCTGTCTTGTCGTCGCCCTATCGTCTCGGACGTGTGGGTTTCTTTTTTTCTTTGTTTTAAAACCGTATCGCCGACGAGAAAAACTACGTTAGACGTGTTGGGCACGTAGACGAACCCCGGTTGCTGTGTACCGCGTCATTGTACAATAAAATTGTTGTATGTATATATATATATATATATATATATATATATATATATATATATATATATATACACACACACACACACACACACACACATACATATATGCATCTAACAACGTTTCCTTTCTTATCTTTGTCTTCTTATACCCTTTTCGCAGGTGAGCTTTGCCTCGTGTGTTTTTGTTTCTCTCATTCGATCACCGACGTCCACACATATATACATATGGACACAAGTACGCCTGTGTATATCGTAAAAACCGTTTTTTTTTGTCGTAACGTAGATCCGCGTCTTCCGGAGCGCGATTCTGGTTTGAATTATCGGCGGTTGTAAAGCTCGTTCATTTTTTACTTTATTTTAACTTTGTATTGTTTTGTCAGATTTTGTTTCTTTTCATCTTGCTCTTTTGTCTACGTAATTGTTAATGCCCGTTATAGTTTGTTTTTGTTGGGAGGGTCTCGTTTCCACAATGTTTATCTCTACAACGCTGCAAGTCCGTTTTTCGACTTCACAATGACTTGTCTCTCATCTATACAAAACGGGAATCCACCAACTGTACAAGAGTCTCAAGTTTGCAACATCGAACCTCTACAACGATCTAGCCTCATGATTATCCCTACAACGTATTTATTCGGATTTGTATCAACTATACAATGAGGCATTTGCAATATGCATTAATTCTACAATGTATCAACTCTACAAGAACTTTGAGTACTCAACGTTCAACTGGGCAATATTTTTGTTAACTCTACAACACCTCATATACCAGCTGTTGTAGAGTTAACAAGAATATTGCCCAGTTGAACGTTGAGTACTCCAAGTTCTTGTAGAGTTGATACATTGTAAAATTAATGCATATTGCAAATGCCTCATTGTGTAGTTGATACAAATCCGAATAAATACGTTGTAGGGATAATCATAAGGCTTAGATCGTTGTAGAGCTTCAATTTGCAAATTTGAGACTCTTGCAAAGTTGGTGGATTTCCGGTTCGTACAGATCAGAAATATGTCATTGTAAAGTTGAAAAACGGACTTGCAGCGTTGTAGAAATAAACATTGTGGAAACGAGACTCTCCCGTTTTTGTTGACGTTGGTTTTTTTACCCTCTTTTATCTATATTATATATTGGTTTTTTGTGCGCGTGCGTCGATGAGATGCGGGAGCAAGCGCTCGTTTTTTCTTGTCCGGATTCGATGAGGACAAAAAAAACGTAAGAAAAAAGGGAAAGAGAAGAACAGGACACCGGCAGTCTTTGACGTAGACGAATTAGCTGCTCCGAGCATTTCCGAACCCACCGCGCTCGCGCACAAAAAAATATATGTGTGTAGTGTGTGTGTGTGTGTGTAAATATATATATATGTTTATTTGTATAATTGTAGATATATGACGATCGGGGGCGAAGGGGCTGCAAGAAAAATAAAGAGATTACTTTTCCTCGACTAACAATTATTTCGGAAATGTATCGTCACCGAGACATGTGTCGCGAAGAAGCAAAATGTTTATTTTTTTTCCAATTGCTCTTGATCGATCGTCCTTTTTGTATTTTTTCTCTTTTTAAATTTCCGATCCTATCTGTCGTGTTTTAAAAACCGTTCGTCAGGCACATACGTGGCGAACATGATAACGTATCACGTACTCTAACCTCCCTTTTATTTTCTTCTTTGTAAATTCTCGTCCCCTGCGCTTACCGCTACGCGGCCCAACGCCTCGATAACCTCTAATTATTCAGCCAAAAAACAACAATTTCCTTATTACCCCTTCCTCACCCTACGTTCTTCTGCTGCATTCGCAACTTTTAATGTTCTCGTTGACGCGATCCTCGCCCTGAACTAACCTCTAATCGTCTCTACCTATAAAAATGTCAATCCCCCCTCATGTTAGACACTGATCGGGTATCAAGAGTGTGAGTGAGTGAGTGAGTGTGAGTGTGTGTGTGTGTGTGTGTGTGTGTGTGTGTGCGTGTGTGTGTGTGTGTGTGTGTGTGTGTCAGTGTAAATTTAACATACGAGAGCCTCGGATCGTCACCGAGACGATTCTTTGAGCTTGCGTCTTATTGCATCGGTTAATTTCAAGCTCCCGTGTGTGTCCCACTTGGCGCCGTTTCCTCCCCTTCCCGCCGATCTTTCAGAACGAACTGAAAAGAGGGCAGGTTGCAGGGGGAAGACGATGGAGGCGGAGGATCGACAGACAGAGAAAGGAAGAGAGAACATTTCTCCCCACTTTCTCCCTTTCTCTCTCTCTCTCTCTCTCTCTCCCGTTCTTCCCGTCTATCGGCCTCTGCGGTTCAACGGAAAAAGGTTTGACGTTGATCGAGCACGGTGGATGAACAGTGGACACTAGGCGTCGTCAACGGCGGCGCGGCCGCGTCTGCCTACCGCTGTTGGCCACCTCCCATGCTCGAATTGCCCAAGCTCTCTTTGGACTTGTAATTGTGTATTATTTTAACATGCGCCACCATGTTGTCCTTTCGCGTAAACTCCTTGAAGCACACCGGACAAGGATAGTACTTGACGTTGCGCTTGTGCGACGTAACGTAATGGCGGCAAAAGTTGCTTATGTGTGTATAAGTGCGATGGCACACGGTGCAACGATAAACGTCCTTTTCTTTGACGCAAAAGTCGCGAACCGAGCCCTCGCTCCTATCGCTCTCGACCTTGTAGCTAGCCTCGAACTCGGTCTGACTTATTTCCGGATCTACCGCTACGAGATTGAATATGGCACTGCTGATGTGATCCTTTGATCCCTTTGTCTCGGACTCGTTGTCCGAATTTTGTTGCTGTTGCTGGTGGTCCTCGCTCGTGACGGCAGAGCTCGTTGCTCCTCCGGCACCAGCAGCGCTACCACCGCCACCGCCGACTCCGCTGAAACTCGATTTTCCGTGTTGCAGACTCGTCGCGCTGTACTCCTTCCGGAAACAGCGCTCAAAGTTAATCCTTATGTGAGCCGGTGACTGGGCCCCGCTGCCGCTCGACGACTCCTCACCGTCTGAAAATTATAAATACTCTTCGTATCGCTATTTTCTCGTCTTTCTTCTACTTCCTCTTTTAAATACCTTACCCACCCCAAGCCCCACCCCCCTTCCCCGCCTTCATGCGGTTCTACAAACGATACCCAAACGTGACTATGGAGCACGGTACGTACTGGATGCTTCCCTCCTTTCTCCCCTCTTTTTATTCGGAAAGCATCGATATACTTTGTCGATGCGTTTTCCAGAAATTTTCGATAATTGATAAAGCGAGAAAAAAATATATTTAATTTTATGTAGTTCCTTGATTTTAATAAAATGAGAATACGTGCTCTGTGTAGTGCAAACGACATAAATCGTAACAGCAATTAAAAAAAAGCAAATAAACATGAACGAGTCTTACGTGAAAAAACAACTGTCCGCGTGACTGCCGAAAACACCCAATACGTACCGAACCAACGGCGTACTAACACCGTGCAAAACTTATAAATACACGTATACATACATACATACATATATATCCATATATATACATATACGTAATTATATGTATACATCTATGTGTATAACTTAATATAAAACCATTTATCGTGGGGGGAAGCAAGAGGAAGGGTAGAGCCAGCAAATCAGAGTGATTTTTCGTTTATCTCTCTTTCTCTCTATCTGTCTTTCTCGACCGTTTTTGTCTTCATTTTTTGTTTTTCTTCGTTTCACGTATTAAAAAAAATTATGTATATTTCTCTCTCTCTCTCTCTCTCTCTCTCTTGAATCTTTTTCTCGCTTCTACCACCGAGCTGAAACGTACTCGTCATACGATCCATTAAGATTTTACAATTCGCGCGCAAATTATACATCGTATCTCGTCCTGTTTCTTGCTTTGGACGTGGTAGGCGTGTGCGGTATGTGTACCACATTGACAAGTGAGAAGAGTGCCCGTGAATATGTGTGTGTGCGTGTTTTTTTTTATTCATCCCTCTGAACAATCGCCTGTCTCGTCCCAAACAAAAACCCTCCACCCACTCTCGTCTCTTTGATTCATCACACACGTACCCATACGCACGCGCGCGCACACACACGCACGCACACTCTCTGTTTTTTTTAAACTTTTTTCTTTGACAATTTTCACCCAACCGATTTACTCAGCGATTTTCCACGTTCACCCACTTTCATACCACCGTTATATTCACTCTCTCTTGGTCTTGCACTCGCAATCATACCATTCCGACACCAAAAAAAAAAAACCAGACTCGCACACGAGAGCACTCAACCCCAATCACCGGACTCGTCATGCTCTATTGTGTATGTGTGTCTCGATCACATATACATATAATATTAAATAATATATCACTATACTATACATATATAATATAATATTTAATATCATATTTATATATGATTATTTTGAATTTTATTTCTGTGTATACGCACACCTCACCCGCCCGCGGTCGATCGATAAATATTTCTCGACTCGCACACACTTTCCAATGCCAAAATCGAGAAACAAGATCCACGATACGACGATGAAGAAACATATATAGAGTAGAGTACATCAAGCGTCGATCCCTTTCTTCTCCTCTTCGATTATCGTTTATTTATTCATCAATTGTTTAATACGTTTTCAGGTTTTTCTCTTTTTTCTTCTTCTTTCTCTCTTCCTCATCTTCATTCTCATTTGTATTCTTAATTCTGTCCATTTGTCTATGAAAATAAAAGCAAAAAAATTGTCCTTGTTGAAGTATAATGCTTTACGAAAGAGACGTGGAAAAGAATACGTGCGAATGTCGATACAAAAAACGGCTTCCCTCTATATTTTGGCTTAAAATGTGTATATACATTTATATGTGTATATATATATATATATGTATATATATATGCATATAAAGTTCTCTCTCTGTTTGTATCACTCCCTCTCTGTCTCTCTAAATATTTTCAAACGGCTGGCCTCCTCCCCTAATTCCTTCGCTTCCCCTCGCAATTGTGGTTTTTTGTTGTTTAAACGTCAGATCAAAGGTGATTCAATTCTCAACTCACCTGGGCAACAGACCAAAAAAAAAGCAATTCACGTGTCACTATCGAACGAATCTTCGATCTTCGAGCACTCTCGTGTGTGTGTGTGTTTTTTTTAAACATTCTTTTCTCTGTTTCATTTCCTTTTGTTTTTTCTTGGTTTTACGTATCACTTTGGGCTTTTACATGTGAACGAAAAAGAAAAAAATACGTTTTTTCCCTCTATTCGAATGTTTTTTTTTTTTCAATTAAACTTCCTGTTTGCTTTTTTTATTGTAAATATATCTCTCGTTCTCAAGCACCCGATACGCACGGTCTCTCTCTCACTCACTCGCTCTCTTTCTAAACCATGCTCTCGCACATTCACCCTCGGATACGCTTTTGCTCCTCTCATCTTTACCAGCGTTTTTCATTTTCTTCTTCTTCGTCTTCTTCTGTCTCTCGTTTCCTCGTTCATTCTCCGTTCGTTCGTTTTGTCGTTGTTTTCTCAACGTTTTATTTTTATTTTTAAATATTTCATTTCTTTACTCGTATGTTTTTCATGACGAAATCTGTACGATCTAAGGCAACGATAACGCAAAGAGAGAGAAGGCGGAAGCGACGTTCGACGACGGAAGTACGTGCGCGCCTTCCGTTTCCCTCGGATATCTCTGTGTTGTAGGTTTCTTTTTGTTTTATTCAAAAAGAAATAATCTCTTCAATATTATTGATATATATATGCGTCTGTGCTCATACAAATGTGATAAAAATCAGAGAAATTTCAGTCTCGATGTTTAACGTTCTCTCTCTCTCTCTCTCTCTCTCTCTCTCTCTCTCTCGAGGTAATCCTGATCAAAATGAAATGCATATACGAAATAAGTACATACACATACAGATGTGTGTGTGTGTATATATATATATATATATATATACGCACACACACACATAATTAATAAAATATTTGTACTTTCCCAGCGTTTGTGTGTTCATTTTTTTTCAATTCAATTTAAATTAAGCACCGCTAGCTGGCTCCACCCCCTCCTTTTACCAGTGGCCAATGGCAGCGAAGCGTTATTTGTTGTGCAGGGACAGAACAAGATTAGACAAAAAGAAAAAAAACAACAAAATAAAATAAAATTAGAAACAAAATTAACGGACCAAAAAATCGTTCCAAAGTATATCTACGTGTTCAATTTGTTGAGAAAAAAACGAAAAAAAAAAATTATAAAAATTATCAGAGCGCAAAAAGGGAAGAGACGAAAAATAACCAATAAAACAAATAAAAGATTCAGAGTGGAAGGGTTTCGCAATCGGTCACAACACACGAAAGTGTGCAGTCTTCATGATTGATTATGCGCAAAGATATCATTTGGTTGCAAGGATATTTTACGATTATTGATTGTACAATTTTTTGCTTCGTTCCTTTTTTTTCTTTCTTTTCTCTTGGACAGCGATCATTCTCGTGTGTGTGCGTGTGCATGTGCATGTGTGCGTGTGTGTGTGTGTGTGTCTGTGCGCGCGCGTGGATGTGTGTGTGTGCGCGCACATAGTGTGGTGCCTGACGACCCCGCGGGTTAATTGAAAACGTCACAGATATATTGCTTTGTTTGCGTATTTTATTGTCTGTTTTTTTCTTTTAAATTCGGTTCTTTCCGACACCTTTCGTCCTTTTTCGTTTTCTCTTTTTTCTAATACGCCCAATCGTATTCGCTTTTCCTTTTACTCTGCGGGCCCGCGCCTTTATCGGTCAGCGACGAATTTCACTCGCGCTTGAAAAACCGAGTGCGTGAAAATGGAAAAAAACAAGACAAACAAATCAAGGAGCAACCGACAGAACGCGTGTATTTATAAAAGGGTGAAAAATTCGAAAATCAAACACGATTGTTCATTCGTTCGAAAACTCTTAATTACTCGCGCACACTTTCGATCTTTCGCTCTCTCTCCCTCTCTCTTTCTCTCTCTCTCCCTCTTTCTCTCTCTCTCTCTTCCATCCGTTCGTCCTCCGCCCCCCCCCCCATTCTTCAATGTTCTTTCACTCGGAAGGGCTTGCGAAAAAATTTGAAAAGAAAAAGGAACACATTTAGTTACTTTTTTCTTTTTGAATTCTCCTCGTTCGGAGAGTGAAAAATGTAAAAAAAAAGAGTAAAAATGAAGTCGACCAAGAACAAAGAAAGAGAACTTTGATTCTTCGGTAGAAGGAGCGACGAGCGGGTATCCGTACATCACAATTCGTGTATCACTTTTCGCTTTTTTCCCTCGTCAATGCGCGAACCACTTGCTTCTCGCTGATGATTTTTTCGTTCAGTCGCAAAGTTGATTACGCGCTTGTACCGCGCCGCACCCTCGCGTAAGGGGAACAACGAAAAACAAATTCGGAAAATTAAAGAACAAGGATGACCCGTTGCAGGGACGCAGCGAGAGATCTCTCGCCTTTTTTTTCCCTTTCAATCCTCCGGATGCAGAAATCACATTCTCGTCGAGATCGACCGGAAAAAACCGATCAAACGCCAAAAGTTCGTGCTCGTAGACGCGTTTTCTCCTCCCTGTAATAACGTAGCTTTCGTTTCCTTTATTTCTCTCTTTTTTGTTGTTGGTCCCATCGTCGTTGACCCTCGTCGAACAATTCCTCTCGTTTTTCCCCGCCAGGTGAAATCTTTCTCGTTTTCCGCGATAGATTGACGAATTGTTTCGAAAAATACAATTTATCTAGCTTCATCTTTTTCTATCATTCCGATTGTGGCAAAGAAAACCGCTGATTGGTGTTTTTTTTTGTTTCATTCGGTTATTCCAAAAGACGCGATCGGGACGAGATTGCGAGAGCGAATTTTTCGTTGGGGATTAGAGACTCGTGACGACACCTCGAACTACCTCCAGGCGCCCGAGGGATCGAACGATGCGAAGTGGGCACAAAAAGAAGAGGAAAAAAACAATAACAAAGTGACTCGGTTAAATTCGTTCAAAGTTAGTCGATGGTGAAGGCGCTTTCCGAGTGGGGGGAGAAGGGTCAGAAAAAAATCGGGTCAAATAAGAATAACCAACGAAGATAAGAGTTTCGGGGGTGATAGAGGGGTTAGCGCAATTCGGGCGCAACTGCTTCGTTAAAGGTGATAGACGAACAACAATGTATGATAATCACAGCAGGCATCAATATTGTCAACTTGCTTAGTTTTTCTCTTTTTTCGCTCGCAATCGCTCTCTCTCTCTCTCTCTCTCTCTCTCTCTCTCTCTCTCTCTCTCACTCTCTCCATCTCTCTCTATCTCTCGCATTCTGATGAAACACGCCATCTTACCTTGTTTGAAACCTTCACTTCCTTGTCCACTGAGTGGCCGCGCGAACGTCTCTTCGGATGCTAAAAAATGAGAACGCAGAGAGAAAAAAAAAAAGAGTTAGTCAGGAGACGCGAAAGTGGATTCGGTGTGAGTTTGGTGTATCATTTGGAGACAGGGAGGTGTAAGCATTTAGATAAGTATGAAGAAAAAAAAAAAAAAAGTCGAGTTTCTCACCTTGCGCGGAGGTGCTCGGTGTCGGTTCGGGTTCTCGCTTGATCCTCGTCGTTGGTGGATCCGGTGGATCAGTGCCGTTCTCAGTCGGTTCCGCCGGGTCTTTCCTCGAGGAGGCCGAGCTCGGTGTCGAGGTAGCGTTCGGATGACTGTTATTCGTCGGCGTGGTGCAATTGTTATTGGTGCCGCCAAGAGTCGCGTTCGCCCGTTCGCCGCCAGCGCTCGCTGCGCTCGCCTCGCTCTGAAAATCTATTCCCATCTTCATTTCCATCATTTCGGGTGAACCTTGAACGAGATCGGAACAACTCTGCAGATCCTGAACGAGGCCGGAAGTTTCGCCGATCGGTGTATCCGAGGAGCCGCTCAATTTTCTCGGCCTGCCACGTTTCCTCTTGGGCGCGGTCAGCGCTGATCCGAGCAACGGATGACTCGACATGTGATGAAACCTCTTCTGCGGCAATTGGTGATGATGATGCTGCTGTTGCTGGTGCTGCTGTTGCTGCTGTTGTTGTTGCTGCTGCTGCTGCTGCTGATGATGATGATGAAGACCCGTTTGATTGATACGATGAAGGCTCGGCGGTTGTTGCTGCGAGGCCGAGCCAGACGAGGAGTTTGGATTGCTCAGCAGGGACGAGGTTATCGTCGGTAAATCGCACTTTTCCTCGTTCACCTCGGTCAGGCCTTTTATCCTGAGGGACTCGGCGACCCGTAGAAACGCCGTCAGCCGATCCTGATCAACGCTCACCTCCCCGCGATACATAAAGTCCAGGAGACTGCGCATGTCCACGTAGGGCACGTCTTTCAGTATGACTATCGGATGCTTGTCGGGATGACCGGTGAAGAGGGCCTTGAGTCGGAGAGAGAGAGAGAGAGAGAAAAATCAAAGGTGAGAAAATTGGTTGATTGCACGAGACTATATCGTGGGCATCGGGGCCAACGAGAATAGCTTACCTGAAAGTAGGGGCTGCACGCCGACAGGACCATCTTGTGCGCCCTGAGGAGCTGGCCCTCTACCGCGAGGGTTACATCGACGAAGGCCTCGTCGTGCAGCAGCTGATCGAATACGGAGAGCAGATTGCTCTGATGGTTGTTCCAGCGCAGACAAAATCTCTGCGACGCCATCGCTTCGCTTCTCAGATCCGCCAGGTTACCGTTTATATCAGCTAACATCAGATCAACGATGATTCGACGCTTGCGTGCCGTTGATTCCGCTCAACCGCGTTATCGACGGCGTTCCTGGCTTTTCGCGCGGCTTCTGATGCTCCACCCCTCGATGATGCTTTCGTCATTGACCGAGCTTTTCGTTCGCGCCCGCCCGTGTTGCGATGTCCCCCGTTCCTCGAATCTGGAAACCGACAACGGTAAACACGTTGCTTATTCGTCAACAACAAAAACACGGCCAAATTTCACTCTTGGACAAAAACTCGAATTTCCCATCGGACAGCCACGTGAAATGACTTGGGGCTAGAAAATATACTTTCTTCGACTCTTTTGTGACGTCTATAGAATGAGTGTCGAGCCAACTTTTGAGCCGATTACGACGTTTCGGTCAATCGCGTAGCTCTATGCGCCTATATATAGTACAACGGTTGTACTCTATACAGCCGCAAAGACCTGCGTGATTGCTCGAAACATCTTATGCTATGCTGTGCAAAAGTGTGTGTGTGTGTGATTGTCTTTCAATCGTAAATTAAAATAAAGCATGATATTGAAGTTTGCATCATTGGAACGCCACGAAGGCTCGGTAACCTAAACGTTTTTTTTGGCAAATTTCAGCTACGAAGAACGCTCAAACTTTTCGTAGAATCGTTGTGGGCAATCTGCAGCCCAAATTTGCAGGATAAGCTTTTGAATGGTGAACAAAAGGAAGAAAAATACATTTCGATGCATTTCAAGGATGCAAAATTCATGGCAATAAATAAGGGGCGATTGTGTGAAGCCGTCAATTTTTGATAATCAATTTTCAACTCCCTACGCACAAATTCGCCATCAATGTCCTCCCTAACCTTGAGTTCTTTTGTTTGATTCTTTTTAAATCGTCGACAACGTACGAAGAAGAAAAAGTGACCACGGTAGTGAAAAGCAATAATCCCGGTAATCGGCGAAGCGTTGAAACAGCAAATATTATTATACAATTGTTGGATGTAAACTCGCGACGCACGCTACAAATAAATATACGAGCCTGCCTCGCAGTCTTATCCTTGTGAGGATCGAGGCGTGCGCGATATCGCCACCGGAGGATTGCCTCGTAGGTGTTATTATACTTGTACGAGCCTAATGACGACGATGATGATGATGACTACGACGACAGGATGGAAGCGTAGGCAGATTCGAATAGTCCGAAGAGCGAGCAAGCGTAAGAGGTAGGAGAGAAGGATAATTTTTCTTTCCTTTTACGACAGAAAGAAGCAGTGAGACGGGCGATTCTCAGCAGCTCGCGATCTTTCGCGATCGCGCACGCCTCTCGAGTATGCGCGATGTGTGATGCGGCGCCGCGACGTATGCGTGTGGAAATCGTTTATAGTCGGAGCGGGACGTTACGCGGGTAGCAAAGTCTCTTTTTTTTTACGCGCTATAGTCGTCGTAAATGTTCGAAGCGTTTCAACGCACGCACAAACTTTTATTTGTTTACTCCAGTGGGTTGCACAAGGGCTTCATCGATGAAAAATCGATCAAGCTCTTGTCATCCACTGTAGAATAGATTGTGGACAAATTTCAACAATGTTGTTATTATTGACAATAATAATTTTGCACCTCAATACTCGTCAATCAAGTTTCGATGATGATGCAACTGAAGAAAATTGGTTTTTCTTACCCTCGTATTTTTGTCATTCTTATTGATATAAATAATGACAACCATATGGATGTGAGAAGAGGCAATTTTCTTCAGTTGCGGCATCATCTGCACTTTATTGACGAGTAATCGGGAGGGAAAAAACCATACACTCGAATTGAGCGGAGAATGGAGAAGAAGAAAAAGAAAATTTCATTCAAGTATCAAACGTGAGGATAATTTTGATCGGTAAAGCCGTCGATGCAAAACACGCGCCGGTGGCAGGTGGGAGGGCGGATCGAGGGTGCTCGGAGGTAGTACGCGGCGCTCTGAAAATATCATATGCACAAGAGTAAAGATACGAAGCAAAGGGGAAGCCAGACGAAAGCCAGACCAGCAGACTCCTCCGAAAGCCAGACAGACGAGACTATCTCTCTCTCTCTCTCTCTCTCTCTCTCTCTCTCTCTCTCTCTCTCTCTCTCTCTCTCTCTCTCTCTCTCTCTCTTGTTAGCTCTTGTTCGCTTTTGCACCCTCTCAGAACCGCCCTCGCGACAAACGCCAGATGAGCGGGGGGAGAGGGACGATGCGTGTGCAAAAGCATCGCGAAGCACACGGTGGAGCGAGGCACGGAGAGTGATGCGGTACAAGTAGAAACGGTGCAACGATTCTCTCCTCTCGCTTTCTACACTTTGAAAATGTCCATCTTTCCTTGCTTTTCTTTTTGTATTTTTTTTTCGCAGAGAGAATGTTTCAGTTTCGTTTTAAAAAACATTGTTATTATTGTACAATATATTCTAACCTCACGACGCTGCTGTCACCGAGAACGAGATGACGTCGCCGAAGTAGCGATACATACATTACTATGGCCGTGTGTCCACCGCATGGGACACGTTTTTCCGCACATCAGTGCCGCGATTTCGTCCTCTCTGCCTCCCTCGCGCTTGCTCGCAATCAGTTCTTTCGTACTACGGGAACCAATACCATTTTCTACACATAAATCGATAGTTCCTGGCAACTGCCGTGCTTCGTCCTCCGAGTGTACAGATCCCCCCCGCATTTGCTCTCTAACACTGCTTGGTCAATAAATAAACTTTATCATTTGTCACTAGTATTATAGTTCTTACCATTGATATTCAATAAATGTATACAATTAAAAGGATTCATAAGGATGACGAGTAAAAATAATGATTCGTAATATGACGACAATGACAGTTGTTCGTCAATTATGGAAGTTCGTGGAAATATAATACAGTTTATGGAATAACGATAACAATGAATAAATAATTAAATGGACAACGATAAAAGTAACTAGACCGATGACAATAATGATAAGCGATAATAAGGATAAAAAATATAACGAGCATTAAGGGGGAAGGATGATAGACTCGTGGAAAATTCAACAACGAGTCCAAGTGTCAAGGACTAAACGTAACGCTGAATCGATCGCAGTCAAGATCGTTCGACGATTGGTATCTCCTCGCCCGCTCCCCTACTGCTCTCTTTTCTCTGGCGGTGCAGCAGCAAGTGCAGCAGCCGAGTACAGCAAGTACTCGGGGGCAATGCGACTAATCGCGCGGTGCAATTGCGACAAGAAGAGGAAGAAGAAGAAGACGCGACGAGGATATTTGTCTCGTGAGGTGCGCGCCCACAGTGTGTGCACGGCCCCACACGCGCGCTATATCAACCGCGACCTTGAACGACCCCGTTAATTCCAGCACGAGGAAGAGCTCGATCGCTTCACAGTTAGCAGCGCGAACCTTCGAACCTCTCCGAACACACACACACACACATATCCGTTTTCCTTTTCCTCCTTCGTTGGGAATCGTGATTGCGCAAGTGCAGCCTCGCTACGAACACGACCAAGACCGCGATTATGATCGACGAGGACGATTTTAAAAAAACACGAAACACACACGCACACACACCGAGAAACCGCGATGAATTTCAACAACTAACTACAATAATAACGGGACTCACCGAAACACGGCGATTATTATTAAATTATAATTATATTATGTATCAATGGAAAATAAACATAAATAACATTATATATATATATATATATATATATATATATATATATATATATATATATATATATAATTCTGGAAATTTATTATACATATGACGTCCAATGTATGTGCGGGTGTGTGTGTCGTAATCATTATACTTATCGTTATTATTATTGTTATTGATTATCGCTCTGTATCGACGAGGTAAGACGGAGGGACAAAGTTATCGAGAAAGCGAGAATGTAGGTAGCTATCTACCACCTCCCTCTCTCTCTCTCTCTCTCTCTCTCTCTCATTCTCTCGCGGTCTTCGCACGGAAAGGAAAGCCACCGAGTGAGGCCTCCTCCTCGTGATTTATAACGGTGCCTCGGTCCGAATAAGAGAGACCGGAATGCACCGCATGCATGAATATATATCAAATCTTTATTCCATTCGTGTAAAATATGTTCGCTCTCGTTTACCCTGGAATTTTCTGGGCATCGCGATATCGATTGATCGAGAAGAGAAATACGAGAAAATACTTGAGGGAAGAGCAACTCCCGTTGCCGTTTGAAATTGATCGGTAAGACGAGAAGAGA
This sequence comes from Ophion slaviceki, assembly GCA_944452715.1. Classification (NCBI taxonomy): domain Eukaryota; kingdom Metazoa; phylum Arthropoda; class Insecta; order Hymenoptera; family Ichneumonidae; genus Ophion; species Ophion slaviceki. The sequence goes on from OX101791.1 coordinate 755,197, forward strand.
GGGCACTTGCTTCTTCGTCGAGGAGTGAGGTCAAGGCTGAGCGCTCTCTCTCTCTCTCTCTCTCTCTCTCTCTCTCTCTCTCTCTCTCTCTCCCTCGCGAGTTCTTTCTCCCTTGTAGATGATACGGAGCCGATCGAGAGGAGAGGAGCGCGCGATCGTGCGGTAAAACTCGCCGCGCCGTAGATGATTCCGCGCGACTTGGTATGTGACACACACACACAAGGGGAGAGAGAGAGAGAGAGATACACAAACAGAGCGGAGAAGGCTGGATCGTTGAGCAACCGGTAACGGAGGGCTCACGGTTAACGGTAAATGACCTTGGGAGACCTCATAACCGAATTGGAACGCGGCAAGCCTCCTTCCTCGCGCTTCCGAAGAGCGACCAATTTCAACTTCTCTCTCTCTCTCTCTCTCTCTCTCTCTCTCTCTCTCTCTCTCTCTCTCTCTCTCTCTCTCCCTCTTGCTCTTTACGTCGGCTCATCCTCTCGCGATCTGGCTCCTTCCCTTAAATCGCACAGGTGGCCGCGACACGAAATTGACAAACGTACGACCGACGTAGAGGCTGACGGGAGGGCGATGGAGGGGGCACTTGTTCCATTGGTGGATGTCAGGGTGACATGCTGTTGAAATTTCCATCGTTGGAATGCAATGTAGATTCTTTCAATCTCCCGTTTCTCTATTGTTGTTGTCATCCGAAAAACTTTTCGACAGATTTAAATCGTAGGTCGCCATAGATTTGATCTGTCGAGGATGAAAAATGTGCAATTGGAAGAAGAAATAAAATCGTTGCATTCCAACGATGCCAACTTCAATATCGTAGGACAAGTGATCTCGTCGATTGGCGAATTAACACGGGACACGAAGGGTTCGAGTGTCATTCTCGGTTGGGAAAGCCCTCACGGAAATACCGTGCTCATTGCTCAGCCTGGGAAAATCCCTGGACGTTTGCGTGATAACGCTGGAATGGGTGGAACTGAAAAAAAAAGGCAGAAAGAGAGAGAGAGAGACGGAGGCAAAACTGCACCTGGTCGCGTCGGCCTCGTAGCGAGAACGAGAGCGACGCAACACGCTCGTATACCAAACCCCTTGTCGGGCGCTTCGGGGATTCCCCGGGTCGACGGCTCGACCGGCCGCGGGGCGGCGCGCCAACTCTCTCCCTCCCTCTACTTCGCGAACCGCGGGCATAAAATCCTCGTGACTAGAGACGCAATTGTTTGAACAACAATTGGAAACGAGCCTCGAGATGGGTTGAGGTTGACCCGAACAAACCAAACAATCGATTGACTCTCGTAAAAAAATAAAATAAACCATTTGGAAGTAGCGAATTTCGGGATGGTGTTGGCGCGCGCGAGGAGACTGGATGCGAGAGAGCGCTGGCGGCGGCGTCGGCGACTGACGGAACTACGAGAGCGCGCCGCGAAACTACAGTAGGAACGTGGCGGCGGGGTACAAACGCGTTGGCTCAGCGTGCAATCGCGTCTGTAGAATGGATGGGACTGTCGAGCGTATCGCTCCGTGCGGACGTAACGTGCCACAAACACACGCACGCGGATACACGAGGCCTGTGTGTATTATATGTATATATTCGCAGGGGGGTGCGACAAGTAGAGAAACGTGACGAGAAGTCACGGTACGGCGGGTCTACGAGAAAGACGAAGGGGGCCGATATCAGCGCCCGTATGTGTGTGTGTGCGTGTGTGTTAAAAATCCTACACACGAAAGAGAGACTATTCGAGTCACTCTCACGGCCACCACGCATTGCGTAATCGTCATTGCCGCGAGTCTTGCCGTTTTTTTATATCCTTCTCTCTGTCCCTCTTTCGTTTTTTCTTCTCTTTACTATTACCATGTGTATGCTAGTTGCGTATGTAGGCGGGCCCGCGCGAGCGCTTGTCGCTCACCAGCGCACGAGATGCGTCGATTCTGCGGTCCCATTTTATTCCACACACAGGCACGCGCCCACGGGGGGGGGGGGGCAATGCCGACACGAGGTTTAGCTTGTGTACCTAGTTGAGAAGAAAAAGAAAAAAACGGGAAAAACAAGGCTCTCGGCTAGCGGAGTGGCTGGTTCGAGTGTTGGCCGCTAGAGATCGGGCGTGCTGAGCGCGCCCCTGTGCGCGATAGATGCCGTTTCTATCGCTCGCGCGCGTGTGTGTGTGTATTGGGTTAGACCAGTGGGAAGAGAGGACCGTCGAACGCTCGCGCTAGTAGATCGGCCGCTTCGAGGCATGACGCCTCGAGGCCAGCTCGCCCTCTCTCTCTCTCTCTCTCGCTTGCGAGCGCCCGCAGAGAGATAGAGAAGGCAAAAAAACACACTTGAGCATCCTTGTGTTCTATACATGTGGCGCAAAGTCATTCTCTTCCTCCCGGGCCCCTCCAACGGCGCGCGACAATGTTATCCTCGAGCCCACACCGGGGGCCAAAGCGATTCTCATATTATTCAACATCGCCAGCACACCACCACTATACTATCCTCGGGCTCGAGCGTAGCGAGGGAAAAAAAACCTCTCTATGGGGAGGGAGAGTCGCGGGAAAAATAACGCGATCGCTCCGCGCCCCTCTCTAGGCGGCGAGAGGATTCGGGCGCCATCTTTTTTATTTCTCCGTCTCTGTGTCTCTCTCTCTCTCTCTCTCTCTCTCTCTCTCTCTCTCTCTCTCTCTCTCTCTCTCTCTCTCCGCACGGAAATTGCACGTTCTACGAATTGAAATAGAGAGAAAAATAATATCGCACAGTTCCCAGAGTCCGAGAACCTTTTCAAGGTGGTGCAATAATAATAATAATAATAAAGAAAAAAGTACGAAAAACGTGTTCAAAACAATAACAACAACAAGAAAAGAAGATGAAAAAAAAGTTAATAACGCACAACGGAAGAAAAAATTTGAAAAATAGTAATAACGAAGACAGAACGAAAAACGTGAAAAATAGTAGCAATTAAAAAGGGACGAAAAAAAACGTTTAAAAAAACGTCCAATAAATAAACAAGGACGAGACAATCGTTGAAAGGAATATTCAAAATCGAAAAAAAAAACGAACCTGAACGAAACTGTATCTCATCACGCCGAAAAAATAATCTCTTCTCACGCAACGACTCGCAGCCCCAGGGGAAAAAATGTCTAGTCGTCCGTTTTTTTTCACCCTGACCTCGACAAAGTTTTCCTCATGCGACTCGGTCGCGTCTGTCTGTGTATGCGCGCCGGAGGGTTGCGACGCGCGAGGGTGCAGTCGACGACGACCCTTCCGAAGACGCTTCTGTTGCGTTGGACGGAATTAAGAGACGAGCTTACGCGTCGAGGGCCCCCGGGTGGCTGCGGGTGTCTCGATGGGGCCGAGGTCAAAGGGCGGTAGGGAGAGGAAGCCACGATGGGACAATTCAGGACGTGGCTCGATTAGGGGCGCCAGACGCGTTGGCCCCGAATGGGGGTTGAGTTAGGTCGTCAATGGCCACCGCGACTGAGGGCGCGTTAAACGTGGCTATACGAGCACACACACATTACAGTGACAAAGGAGCAATTACGAAAACGAGGTGCGTTAGTTATATACGAAGAAGTAATTATTCTTGAAATACGATTCTTTTCAACTTCATAAAGATCGATAAAAAAAATATACGTATAAATCAAACGTCATTCTCCATGTCTTGTTGTTCAAGTTTGCATCGTTGAAATGCAGCCAAAGTTCTTCTTAATCCTCAATCCATGAACCTGAGTCGTTTTGGTCCCGCCCAAAATCATTTTCTTAACAGGTTGCTTAATATTTTATGAAATATATATATATATATTTCATAGAATATAAATATATATATATATATATATTATAATAATAATAATAATAATAAGTTTTAAAAAATCTTATTTTACCTTCAGAAGTACGGCCTAAAGGTTGACCAAGATTTTTTTTTAGATTTTTTTTCATTCACAATTGTTGGTTCGGTAGTGCGAAGACGAAAACGACCCAGGTTCACCGGATCAAGGTACCTCGAATACCTTCACGGATTGAGGATTAATTTTGATCGTTTCTCTATTTTCACCACCATCTAATCTCTTTTTTGCCGGTACAGGTTATAGATCTCGAGTAAGCATTTTCAAAAGTGCTTCAGTCATTTTGCGAAGCTTGAATGGGCAGAAAAAAACGAGGTAATGTGGAGAAAAATATATTTTTCGTTGCATTCCAATTACGCTAACCTCAATACTGTTTCAAGTCCGGCTAGGGCCACTTGCCGTTCGGCTGGATCAGCCCGCGGGACAGAAGCAATCCAGATATCGGTACGGGTCCAACGGCATTCTCCAAGTCTGTCGAAATCTTCTTCGGAAAGTGGCTTGTGAATCCCATTCAACGGTTGAGTAATTGCCGATTAAAAATGGGCGATTTTTGCGTTTCAGCGAAACCGGCCGGATGGCGTACGAAATGAGAATTCCCGATTTGTGAATGGAAATCGGGATCAATAATCGGAAACTATTTTCGCTTATTTTGAAAATCCCGATCTCGACCGCCAAAAAATTCATAACTCTGCTCTTCCGGATGATAATGTTTCTTCGAGGTGGCTTTTTTATGCGCCCCCGTGATAATTTTATCGTTCTCGCGGTGGTCGTTGTGTCAGCAGCCCCCTTAACGGTTGGATGCCTCTTTAACCTCTTTCTGGTTTCTTGACTCGCGAGAGCGGGTGGGGGGGGGGGGATATCACGAGTGAATGTTCTCTCTCTCTCTCTCTCTGACTCTACGGGATCGAGGTCGAAGCCAGGCGAGTGCACGCTCGAGGCGAATTCGTTGCGAAGGAACGCTTCTCGCGAGTTCTCAAAACTCACTTCACTCCCCTCCGCGCCTTCACCCTCGTCCTCGTTACGGAACATACGTAATAAACGACATTTATCGAAGAAGCGAGGGTCAGCGGGGACAGGTCCCGATCGGAAAGGAGCTTGTTGCCCTACTACTGTTCATAGTGGCACAAAAGGAAGGAAAATAAATCAAACGAAAAGGACGAAAGAAAAAAAAACGTTGGAAAAATTCAACAATTCGTGACAATTATTGACATTGGCGCAAAGTGACGATTGAATTTCGCTCTCGCCCTTTCTCTCTCTCTCTCTCTCTCTCTCTCTCTCTCTCTCTCTGTTCGATGCTCGGATATCTATTCGGTTTCTGTCGTTGCCAGTCGTTCTCGCTTTACGTTTATATGTACCCTGCAGTTCTCGCCTCCCGCCCGGGCTCCCTCCGACACTGGGGGAGTGCCAGGATGTGCTTGGAACGATCTCGCGTCACAGAGAGCACGCGAGGGAGGGGGGGGGGGGAGGGGTGAAGAGGAAGGAGGGCGTGAGAGGGAGAGCAAGCGAGATAGAAAAGGAAAGAGATTCGAGGTTGTTCCCGGCTCCACGTCATAAAACAAGGCACGTTTGTGGTACGTAATTCTCTCTATTCACTCGTGCCCCGGCATTCGCACTTACGCGTAATATCTGACCGATGTTCAAGGGGATCGTGTAACATTTATTTTTTGTTCAATTTGTTGTTGTTGTTTCCCGTAAAGACGCGAGAGGCCAGGCACCGCCTTCCCTTCTCCGCGAGTTCACAAATAAATTAATGGACTGATTAATACGATAATTAATACTTAAACGAAACAATGAATAAACGAGTAATCGAATGCGCGAATAAAATATTGAATTGATCAAGTATTGAATGCATATCATAAATAAAATAGATCAATGAATTATCGAGGAAACGAAAAAGCCATTAAACGAGAACATTGCTCAAAATCGACAGAAGAATATTGAAATAAGTAAATACGCAAAAGCGAAAGAAATTCATCGAAGAAAGTATTGATACGACGTTTTAGTTTGCATCGTTGAAACGCAACGACAATTGATTTCGTTTCAATTGCACAAATGTTATTTGACCGTTTGAGGATGTGAAAATCACTCAAACGTTTTTACGTATTCTTATTAAACATTTTCGACCTCAATTTGCAAAAAAAAAAAAAGAAAAGATTCGAATGGTGATGTAGATAAAGAAATGAAAAATGAAAGAAGAAACCGTTGCATTCCAATCGTGCAAACTTCAACGTGGTGAATTGATTGACCGGACTTTCTTTTTTAACGACTGGGAAAGAAAAAAGAGGGCGCGCTGGCTATTCGTCGAAAATGCACTGCAAAATCAAACGCAAATCATAGTTGTTTCTCGATCGCGGGGAGAGACAGAGAGAGGAAACGGGGCTGCAGAATGGAGCAAGAGGTGAATACGAGGGGAGGATCGTCAAATGCCGCGGCGAGCCGAGAAATGTGTATAGACATCGGGTGTTCGCCGAGAGAGAGAGACAGAGAGAGAGAGAGAGAGAGAGAGAGAGAGAGAGAGAGAGAGAGAGAGAGAGCCTTACTCTTCTTCCCTCCCTGTGCAATCTGCCCCCTCTCGCCTTGTCCGTTCTGCGTTGCTTCAACCACGCCGCAGCACCACCCGAGCAATCGTATAATATACGGCAGCGGAGCTCGCGCGAGCGCGCGCGCTGTCCCACATTTTCGAGCCTCCGTAGGAGTGAGAGAGCGGCTCTTCCGCGCCCGACGAGGGCGAGCGAGAGAGCACGTACGGCAAAACGGGCGAGCGCAACACGCACACACCCAGCGAGAGTGCCGCGCCATTGCAGCCCCCCTCGCTCCCACCCTCCCGCCCTCAACGCTCTCCAGGGGGGAGGTTTGCGGCATGTGCGTGCATTCTCGATTCTCCTACAAATACTGTGCTAATACGTTTATCCATACACCATACGCAGACGCGCGCGCGCGCGCCCGTGTGTGTGTGCAGACAGACAATTTCCTATCCTTCAAGAATAATTCATGTAATTTTCTTTAATTCTCGTTACTGGGGTAGAAAAACACGATGAGCTTTAAAAACTTTGTGTTTCTTCAATTATTCATAATATTGTTATTTATATCGTTATTAATATAAATAAAATAAATATTAGAAATTATTATTATCGACATAACGATATCTTAAATGATGATAAGAATCTTTTTGGCTGTATCATTACTGACAATAACGATCATCGATTCAATCATGATAATAATAATACCGACAATCATATGTACATGAAGTTTGCATCGTTGCTATCCAACGGTTTCATTTTTTTTTTTCGATTTTGTAATTTCCTATTTTTTCTTGGTCAGTTCGGCTCTAGTTGCTAAAAAAATATGGTAAAATGAATAAAAAATATTTACGGCCACCGGGACCAACCAAACAAAATCGAAAAAAAAAATGAAACCGTTGGATAGCAACGATGCAAACTTCATGTACATGACAATCATAACCATGCCTAGGATATAAAATAATAATAACAATAATCATCAAAGACGTAATTCAAAGGTAATAAAGATAATAATATCATTTGTTCGACAAAGGGTGTGAGATGAACATTTTTTTGTTCAACAATCAATCGATCGTGGAAGTAAATTGAATAATTGTGCGTGAGCGACGCAGAAATTCACAATATATATATATATAGCGATATTTAATTTTAGCCGCTAATTTTATATGTAAATTGATAATTTAACAAATGTTATACACACACGCACAATATATATATATATATATATATATATCGGGGGGACGAAACCGCGAGACAAATCCGCGATCACGCACGTCGCGACGATTCAGAGCCGCTCCGATTGGCCACGTCTGGCTTCGCTCTCTCTCTCTAGCCGGCCACCCCTCCCGCGCCACGTTGAGAGTCCTCGCGGTAGGCACATTTCGTCGTATTTTACACGTGGTGACGTCGACGGGTGCAGGGCGACGAATACTTGCCTCCACC